>JAAEAF010012642.1:0-12492 GCA_011037195.1 Triatoma infestans
ATCTTCCTGTTTTTGTTGGTTAGTGTATAAAGAAGCGATAGATGCTCTCGCTAGAGTAGCTGCAAGAGTTGGCGAAACAATAATGTACAAACTACCTGGTATTGATATGAAAGCGTGGATTACCAGGAATATGCCCGAAACTGGTCGATGACCACAAAAAGAAGCAGGCTATCACGAAAAATGAGTCTGATACCAGGAATATTTTTATTAAAATGCCAGTCAAACTATAATCACATCCCAAAAGGTTTATTTTATAAATCAATAGTCCGAAATTATCGGCTCGTTTATGGTTCAAAGAAAGTTCAATGAATAAAAACTTAGTAACAACTATAAACAGGCTAAGATCGAATCACGCTATATGCGGAACATACCTGTACAGAATAGACCAACTCCGGTGTGCACGGAAATGTAAAAAGTACAAGAAAATTTCAAACACATGACGATGGAATGTCAAAAATATAAAAGCGAAAGAGGTTGTATGAATAGAGAGTTATATAAGTATAAGTATCTGGTTGCCCATTTCCGATATGAGGATATTATATTTTCCAACAGTACTCCGGTGTTACTGGCATTATTGGAATTTATTAGGAGGTATGATTGTTAAGTATGTATATGTAGAGTTTTTAAGGAGTGGATGTATTTATTGGCGTGAAAGTATTTATTAGCGTGAATGTGAATTTTAGGTTAGGCTGAATTGACGGAATGGCGAAATATAGAGTAGGCTGAATTGACGGAATGGCGAAATATAGAGTAGCCCGCCCTATAGTTTAAGTTGTTACTTAAGTTAAGTTAGTTTAAATTTAAAATGGTTTGAATGTGTGGAGGAGTGAACGAAGGATTTTGGAGTCTGTTTGCGAATGTAAAGTTCAGTCTGATTCGTTATGTATAGGTGCATAACTGTAACTCTTGGAATATCATAGCAATCGAAGTGGAGGCGGCTGAATGACTATATGCAATGCCAAACTGTAACGGCAAGAGAGAGAGAGAGCCAAGGCCGACCGAGAGAAAACGGACTCTCTCTGGTACTCTCTGTCTTAAGCCGGTTAGAGTGGGGAGAACCTGTAAAAGTAAAAAAGTAATGCCTATTTTTTCAGGCGGGCTTAACGTCCAACTACCAAATTAGGTGTCGTGGACGGGGGCGGAAGCACCTACTTTACTATTAATATTTTTTAAACAATATAAAATTTAGTTATACGCTGGACTCGAACTGGGGTCCTCCCACTACCCAAGTCCATGTCATAACCAATAACACCAACACCCGCCCCGGGAGAACCTGTATATAAGCGTAAGAGATCTAGACTCATCAACGAGATCAACATCTACATCACATCGTGTCATAACTCACTTCACCCTTTATTCTATAAATCATTACAGCCAGTGAGGTGTGTGTAAACTGATAACAGTTGGCTTCATATCTCGTTAATTAATCAATCCCCAATTCTATACTCATAAAACCCATTATACAAACCAAAAAACCTTCTGCTTGATTTGATTTTTAGGTTTAACTTGTCGAATCTCACTTATTATCTTTAGGCTTATCTGAACGATTAATAAAAAAATAAATATTTCTTAAGATTACCAATACTAGATGAGAATTTAAATCAAAAACAATATGTTCAAATTTACCCCTTCCATATGATGTTCTCATCTAAATGCTCATAACTTATTGTTCTACATTGATCATTCTGGCGAATTAAAGATTTAGTTCGAGATTGTAACTTTTTGACATCTCTATGTAGATACGTGAAAAATATTCATAATACAAATGTCAAGATAAATTATCCAATTTAAGTGTATACGAGGCCAGTGACCGAATGAAATATCAACTCTCACCATGTAGTTACTAGCGCCAATACTGGGGGTCAAAACCACTCCAGCAAACTGCTAACGTCCCCCAACCCAACCCCCTTACCACCGCAAGTTGAGTGTATCCGGTTTGGCCAAGTTATTTATTTGAGTTTCCTAGTAGTGAGTCCACTCATCTTTTCTCCTACCATATAAAAGCTTGATTTATTTGCCTCTTCTACTGGAAATACAAATGACTAAAACAGCTATGTACTATTTAAAAAAGAAAAAAAAGCTTGAATCATTTTTACGTTTTCCTTTTGTTTAGAGATGGACTCACTTTTTTTTTCCTTTTTGCTAAATTCTTCATTCTTCTTTTAAAATTCTTCTTTTAAATTAACTTTTAAAAATACGTTAAACTGCTTTTAGTAGACTGCAATTTGTTACACTTAATTGTATACAATTGAGGAGACTTGTACATACTGAGTTTCTGAAAACGACTCAAACGACAATTTCCTTAATAAAGTAACCATTTTTTTTTTTTCTTTTACTTTTCTTACTTCTATTAAGAAGAAGGATTGCGATCGTGTCAAATTCTGGAAATTGAGTTTTCACCGGAAATATCTGTTTCGAGGTGTCGCCCGATTACGACAATATGTTTTGACCAGGGTTTTTATACAAAATACACCGTTGAGCGTATCACAACTGTCTAAATTCGATAAGAACTGTTTAATCGATATAGTTTTTTATAATAAACTACAGAATGGTGCGTTGGCAGCAGATTAATAAATGGGATCTTCATATAAATTCGCCACTCTTAAAAGGGAGCTCTATTTGGAAAATTGCCTAAATTCGGCAATTCAATTGAATTTTGATTAATTTCTTTTACAATATTTCTCTTATACAATGTAAATTTTACAATTATAAATTGCATTAACAGAAAAAGTTATAATAATGTATATCACCTGATTATGGGGGTTTGACACAGCTACCTGTCTCTAATATTTGTGATATACTTTCTTTAAATACAGTGTACTTAATTCCTAGTTTTAATGTTTTATTTGAAAAATAAGTAGCATCAAATCTTAAAGTGTTCTAATTTATCAAATAATATTTCTTTATTACTAACTTTTACAATTTTGAACTCATAGTTCATCAGCACAAAATTATTCTTCTATACTATCTTATCTAAACTATCTTACAATCATTCAGATCGTAGTTTATCATTTCTTGTCAGTAACTATTTCACAGCAGCCCACGGCTGACACAGTATTATTTCGCGCTGTTATAAATAAATAAATATAATAATACAATAGTATGGATGAGTGGCGGCTCCTGACTTGGATATGTGGGGGTTCAACATTTTTTTTTAAATACATTTCCTATCATTATTAGTAGCTTGCTAGATAGAAAACATGAAGTAAGCCAGGAGCCGGGTAAAAACTTGCATCGCTTCCCTACAATTAAATATATTAAATTAACAATAAATCTGTCCCAGCAGAAGTGCTCCCAAAGAGTTGTACCGTTTGAGTTCGAAAATTAAGTGGTTAACATAACGGAAATTTGTATTATCTAAATAAAGTGTTTCGATTCAAAGGAAAAGTCAATGAGTTAGCATCGATTCTTTCATATATCTTAGTGATGTTTTAAGTACCAATACCAACATCAAATTTTTATAAACACAGGAAGATCACATCACAAAAAATCTGGTGTGAAACACTCACACAACTTTCTCTTACTCCAGTTCTCAAACTTATAATTGACAAATTTAATGGAATTCGTCGAAAACTGAAAAAACTGTTCATTTCCGGTTTACTATTTTCTTGAAACTCAGTATTTTGGTCATCTATTTATTTCTAATTAATTTTGTTTGGATGATAGAATTGTATAATCAACTATGAGAGCACTTTGGAGAAAATATAACCCACCCCTCCCCTAATAGTGCCCTTAAATGAATTTTACCAGACAAATGTTATAAATAAAAGTTATACATCTTTGTATGTTTAATTTATATAAGAAGTTTCAAAAAAATCGTCGCAGCAATTTTTGAGAAAATCTCGAAAAAGTTAAAAAAATCATTTAGTAAAGTGGTAAAGTAAACGCACTTCCGGTTATCCGATTTTTATCAAACTCGGAATTTCAACAACATATTTAATTGTAACTTAACATTATTTAGATGATACAATTGTCTAAAAAAATTGAAGTAGCATTTTAGCTGAAACCTAACCCCACCCCTCGCCCATAACTGTCCTTAAATGAATTTTTCCAGAGAAATGTTTCAAATAAAAGTTGTAGCTCTTTGTATATGTAGTTGATACGCCAAGTTTGAAGAAAATCGTCGGAGCCGTTTTTGAGAAAATTGCAAAAAAGTAAAAAAAAAAACTTGTAAAGTGGTACTTCCGGTTGAGGAATTTTGACAGATAACGTAGGGTTAGATCCCATGGTGATACCTAAACGGAATATTAAGTTTCAACTTTCTACGGTTTTTTGTTTTTGAGCTATGCTGTTCACCCACACACACACACACACACACACACATACACCATTTGCCAAAAACAATTTTTTTAACTCCGGGTAAGATCGGGTAAGTTCGTTCGTAAGATCGTAAGTAATGTTCATCGTGCTTGTAACCCCCACTCTTATTTTAAAAAAGTTAATGAAACATACACTTTTCTATACTAACACAATGAAATTTTTTATATATACATATATATATTTTAAATTCTCCAGCGCGATGCCCAACTGTGAACCTCCAACTTCCTATGTTTTTATAAATCTCCTGATACACATACAATTCATTCATTATACGAACAGTTTAAAAAGCTTCTACATGATATACGTTCCTATTCTTTTGTGTCTGATTACAACAAAATATTCAATTAATTTATTTGATTTTTGATTATTTTGATAACCAGGCCAACATAATACAATTTTTACTGTGAATTAATGTTGTTCGTACGTAACTAATAAAAAAATGAAAATATTTTTTTGATATTGAAATAAAATAAAAATATGATGAAAATTAGTTCTTTTCTATTTAATTTTTTTTTTCAAATAGCTGGGGGTTCAGTCGCGCAATCGCGAATACCAGTAGCCGCCACTCCTATGGATAATTATAAAGTAAATCTCCTTCAAAAAATGTAGTTTACCCCCACGTGTTGGATGTTTCCACTTTTAAAGGGTACAATATGCTCTCTTTAAAGACCGAAACATATGTTCTTTCCCCACTCAAGTACCATCCCCACTCTTAACCTAGTTAGGCCCTAACAAAAACATTTAAACACCAGTGTATCAACTAAATTTGCTCTGTGCAAATCTATGTTATCACACTGTTTGATAAAAAGCATCCTGATGATGGGCGAAAGCCCTAAAACGGTCGATGACCACAAAAAGAAGCTAGCTATCATGGCAAATTTCATTGATGCTTCTGTTACTTGTTTGTACATTATTTTTATATTTTACAATATTTTTTTCTTTTCTTGATTAGAAACCTAGAAGGAGGCTATCACGGAAGGAGGCTAAACCGAGTGGAGGCCATATTGCATATTACAGTTTTCTAGGTTTTCTATATTATAGTCTAAGGCTATTTTTTTATGAAATGTACACAATTGTATGTTTAATTTGTTTAAAAATAGTAATTTTGAGAGTTTTTTTAACATTACATAATTTGGGTGACTATGTTCTGACTGAGAGACCTCGTCAATTGTTCACTAAAAACCGACGTTTCGCCCATGTTGCAATTAGCCTCATCAGGGTCGTTACACCTCGAAAGCTAATAAGGCACTGAGCCTAGGTGCCAACTACACCAACACCCGCCCCATTCATTGACTGAGTTAAAATGAGAGGTGACTTAATTATTCACCATGGATGGGGAAATTTATGTTCTTTGTGCAACTTGCAAAGGAGAGAGAGGACATAGTTCATTTTCTGGTTGAATGTCCTATACTGTCTGCGTTACGTCTCCGATATTTAGGGCAAAGTAGTTTGCTTAGAGCGGTCGTTATGGCTCTCCTTAATTGTCTCCTTGATTGTCGCCAACTTATTAAAATATGTTCAAAAAGCTTGGCAGTATCGATTTTCTCTTCTAAGAGAATTTAATCTTAATTAATTTTACACTAAATGAATGCGTGCTTAATATATTTATACTATCCACAGTATAATGCATTAATACCATATTTATTTATGTACAATGTGGCACAAATTTTTGTAATTCTTCTTTTTACAGTCAATATTACGCATACATTTTTATTTTATTAGGTGGTTTTGGTTTCTTTTATATAATTATATTATTTACTATTTTGTAGACATTCTTTTCTTTTTTTTTCTAACTTTATTTAGTTTATTTTATTTTTAATTTTTTGTTGTGTTTTGTTTTTTACATCGTCTTCAGGCTGACAGTATTTTTACCATGTCGTACAATACTTTGTATTTTATGTTATCAGTATAAAACTGTCAGTATCAGTATAAATCAGTCATTGATATTCTTATATATCAGTTATCTTTTATTTAAATAAAGTATTATTATTATTATTTTTTATATAGTGTTTTATGGCGTCGATTGCTGAGGCCTTTGGCCATATTCATCCCTTCTTACATCTATATAACTGCTAATAATTATGGCGTTTGAACTTGGAATAGTTTCATTATTTTCTCTGAATGTCCTTATGTTTTATGTTAGACCGTCCTCTATCATATAATTACTAATATACTCTTACTAGGTGTATACAGTCATCGGATGAATACTATCATACCAATAAATACATTCATCCTTATAAGTATATTCATTCTGACGACAATCACGCAATCTAATTATAAAACTGTGATGGAATACTGGATATTCCTGGTAATCTGTAACTATACTACAGTATGTACAATATTTACACAATAAACTCATTCACATTCACATAGGGGCCGGGACTTTAAGAGTCAGTGGCTCCCGAATTAAAATAGTCGAGGAAAGGCCTCCCACATGGCCAAAAGTTGCCACCTCTGGCCGATATTGGTCACCCCCTACTCCCATTCATACAAATCTTTCAAACCTACAAAAATTAAAAACCTAATTACAACTATATGCATCTATGTACAACTGTATAAAATGTATTACATTCGTCTATATATTCCTAGTGCCCTTAAAAAATTAATCACTCCCTAATCTTATCACTTTCGTTCAGATTCTCTTTCAGATTGTGTGTTAAGTTGTAAAGCCGTCGCATATAATGTAAGTCTCTGCAGATGCATAATAGATGGCGAACAGTAAGGCGTTCGTCGCATCTTTCACACAGAGGTGGTTCTCGCTCAGCCAAGAGGCACTGATGTGTGAGAAGTGTGTGACCTAGTCTGAGCCGATGAATTTTGACTCGCTCGCTTCTGTTTAAAGAGAGAGAATGCTGTCAACCTCATTAAAGACTTATTTATTAAAGACAAGTTATTGTCATGGTACCCTTGTTCCCATTTTCATTTATGGTATCTGTTAAATATGCCTTAATGCCTCACCGTTTGACTATAAGTACTTCTGGTCTGCCTTTTTCTGTGGATTGTCCAGCTGCTTGATCAGCCATCTCGTTACCTTCTATTCCAATGTGACTATTTATCCATCCCACTATCAGTTAAGAAAGTTATGAGAACCAGAATCCGCTGATTAAAAGTATCATTTGGAAAAAATGTAACTCTCCTTGATTTTTTTTTGCAGTATTATGCAATTTGACTTATATGATATTTAACATTTAAATTCTTTTCTTTCTAATGTAGCGGCTACATTACAAAATGCTTTCCTAATTGTCCGTCAGTCTGTGTCGTCATTATTTTAACACATAATCTTTGGAACGGCATATGACGCATACACACACATAGATTTGTTAAAAAAGCACCAATCAAATTTTAGAAAATTTATTTTCCCTCCCATTCAGGGAAAAAATATATATATTTCTATGGAGTACTAATTAAGAAAATCTAAAGTAAAATTAATGTCCTTTTGCAAAAAAGAAAGCAAAGGCTGATGTTAAAAGTTTATTGATGATAGAAACTTTAAATTTAAATAAAACAATAAACAAAAAAATTTGAGAAGATTCGTAAAAAAATCTGCTGAGTCGTAATAAGCTGAAGTGGGAAAAAAAATGTGATTGTATATGAAAATATTTCCAAGGTTTTTGTGGTAATGGAAAAAGTAATTTATTTGACAAGAGCCTAAAGCGGTGGCAAAATTTATAATACACTGGAATTCAGGTCTATCCACTCGAGCGTGGGACCATGTTAATACCAACTGAATGAGGAGTTGTAAAAGTAATTCATTCGAGTGTTAAATATTACATTTTATTAGAAATATGAATAACTTCTAGTGTGACTCTGTGTTTCTATTACTAAAATTCTCCTTGGGCAACAAAACTTTTAGTTGTGCTTAATATTATTAGGTACATGATGGAGCTGGTATAATTTACTGAAAAGCCTATTCATAGGGTAAAAATAGGCTGTTATTTCCAGCAAATAAATTTGTCTATATACAAAATTCAAATAAAAGAATTAATTTTTATTATTTTATTTATTTATTTTTTTAAATTTAAGGCGCGTCAACATTGGTTATTGGCGCCCGGAGCCTTCTCAGTGCACTGCCGAACTCCGGACAGTGTTCTCACGTTCTCCGGACAATGAGCTGTAAAGGCTCCTAGGAAGAAAAAATCTAAAGGGCAGCACAGCTGGATCGAACCCGGGTTCTCCGCGTGGTGGTCCAGTACGCTAACCACTTAGCTATTCCCTAACCTAAAAGAAGTAATAAATTGTAGTACTGCGAATACTTTTGCTGTATTATTATTTAAAATCCATACGTATGTAAATAGTTATCATTGTAAACTCAATACAAATTAAAAGTACTGTTTACATTAATTCTCTTCTTATATTAAATTTGTTATTTGAGAATGAGAAATCATCAACCGAAATTCAATATAATTTCATAATTAAAAAAAAATCAATTATATGAATCATTAAAATAAATTATGTGGTAGATAGAAATAATACTGGTAGATATACTGGATACTGATATACTCGTATAATGAATTGAAACAAAGACTGCAAGGACTTTGCACTGTTGAATGATATTAGAGACTTAATTACTACTGTTAATACAATTACTTAATTTTTAATTATGACTATTACTTTCTCTTACTCCTGACTTATGACTATTAGAGGAAGTACTCTAGTCGTGTCAAATTTTCGATATCGAGTTTTCACCGGAAATGTCCGTTTTGAGGTCCCCTAAGTCCAAAAAAGTGTTTTTAGAAAATGGTGTGTATGTTGTGGGTTTATGTATGTATGTATGTAAACAGTATAGCTCAAAAAAGAAAAACCGTAGAAAGTTGAAACTTGATATTCCGTTTAGGTATCACCACGGGATCTGACTGTACGTTATCTGTCAAAATTCCTCAATCGGAAGTACCACTTTACTAGTATTTTTTTTTTACGTTTTTACGATTTTCTGAAAAATGTTTCCAACGATTTACCTGAAACTTAGCACATCAATTACACATACAAAGAGCTACAACGTTTATTTCAAACATTTCTCTGGAAAAATTCATTTAAGGGTAATTTTGAGGGGTTACGGCTTCTTCTAGTGCTATTTCAGTTTATTAAACAATACTGTCATCTAAATATTGTTAATTAGAATTAAATATGTTGTTGAAAGTCCGGATGACCGGATGACCGGAAGTGTTTACTTTACTAAATGATTTTTTTTTCGGGATTTTCTCAAAACTGGCTCCGACGATTTTCTTGAAACATCCTATATAAACTACACATACAAAGATCTTCAACTTTTATTTACAATATTACTCTGGGAAAATTGATTTAAGGACACTTTTAGGGGAGGGGTGGGGGTTATGTTTTTCTCTAAAGTGCGATAATAGTGATTATACATTCTATCATCCAAAACAAATAATTAGAAATAATAGATGGACCAAAATCCGAGTTCACAGAAATTACTAAACCGGAGGAAATGCGCTCTTTACTGAAATAGTTTTTTCAGTTTTCGACGAATTTCATTAAATTTGATACACTAGCTATATAATTTGTCAATTATAATTTTGAGAACTGGAGTAAGAGAAAGTTGTGTGGGTGTTTTACACCAAATTTTTTTTTTTTTTCTAAGCATCATTAAGGTTATTAGTTGTAATATGATCCGAATCATTAGAATCATTAAGAATCGTGGGCCCCGAAGAACCAGTATCCGAATCATTATTTACTCCTAAGTTAGGCCAAAGTAGGGAGGGATAATTCCATATAAAAGAAAGGCGAGCTAGCCCTACAGAAGAACAGTTTCAACGACACCAGTCAGTCAACATATCTATGTACTTTCTATTCTCAGCCAGTCTGTCTCTCTCTCTTTTAATTATTCTCAAATTTGTATCCTTACCTACCACTATAAGCTCCGTACATATTTCTATTAAATACTATAGCGTTCAGCACATGTACTAGTTAATTATTTCTTATCTACCACATAGTTTAGTTTAATGATTCATATAGTTGAATTTAAAAAAAAAAACAAATTATTTTTGTGCGGCAATAAATGGTTCAAAGAAAACTTACAAAGAAGCAGAACGTTTTCCAGAACCTTCCTAATCTTGAACTTAAATTTACACTCCCAGTTAGAAGAAGTTTTCACCGAAAATATACGTTGTGAGGTCTTCTGAGTCTGAAAGAAATGGTTTTCAAAATTGTATGTGTGTGTGTATGTTTTTGATCAGCATTACTCAGAAAAGACAAAATTGCAGATAGTTTAAATTTAATATTTAGTTTAAATGCTATCCAGTGTAATCGAACAAAAAATGTTTCGGTCAAAATCGATAACCCGGAAGTTATATCTATTATTCATTTCTGATTTTTTTTTTTTTCCCAATTTTTTTGCGATTCTCTTAAAAAAACGACTGCAATTATACAAATATAGTTCTATGACTTTTAATTGGAACTTTTTTTTCAAGAAAATTCATTTAATCCATTCATACATTAAATTCATTAATTTGATTTTTGGGAAGGAGTGAGGTTACGCTTCGTCTAAAGTGTACCATTTCAGTTTATTATACAATTCGATCAATTATTTAATATTAATTGTATTTAAATATTACGTCAAATTCTGAATTTTAAAAACATTGGTTTATCGAAATACTGAACAGTTTTTTCAGTTTTTATTTTTTGCGACTTTCTCCATAAAGACACCAACGGGTTTTATTAAACCTTGGCATACTAACCACATTTATTTCTTTCCGAGGAAATTGATTTTGAAGAGGTTATGGGGCTTTGGAAGGTTATCTCCCTCAAAAAATATTGAAGATTAATAAACATTTAGTGCAAATTATAAGTTTGAAGAATGTTTGTCAATGGTATTTCTGTAAACTGCAGTAAGACAAAGTCGTGTGAGTGTTTCATACCAGAATTGTTTCCTTAATCTACTATTCTAAATTTAGCTACATAGATTTATATCAAATCTCTAAATGCGTATTTATAATCAAGCACGATTTTCCCAATTTAATCTAACATGAGAGAAATAATAACAAATAACCTTCTTTTATAAATGAGCCATTAACAATGTAATCGGTTAGGTCCGGAATAACCTAATAATCAATAATTAGAATGGATATTTTGATATTCCTTATATCTACCAAAATATAAGCTTCATCCAGTTCTCATACTAACTAGATGACGTCGTAGTGGACGTGACGCGATTGAACCTTGCTTAATAAAGCATTAATATAAAACCCAGAGGATAGGACTTGGTATGCAAAGTGAGACATTCTCAGTAGATCGCCTTTCCCATTCATTAAATGTGAACAAGAAGCTGACCTCTATTCCAATCAAATTTCCGATCAAACACTCAATTTCTATTTACATAAGTTTTTTTTTCTTTTTACTTTTTCTTACAGAAATACGTGGGTTTATCTGTTTTGAATAGAATCGATTTATATTTCTTATATAATAATTGATTGCAGAAGTAAATTATTATTTTATATTTGTTGGTATGAAATGAATTTTGAAATATAATTAAAACATTCCTTATTCATGCTTTTAAAATTTCAAAGCTTTGTTTCTTGTTATTGTAGTTATAAATGTTTTACTTTCTCTTACTCTTAGTAAGAGGAAGTACTGTAATCGTGTCAAATTTTCGATATCGAGTTTTCACCGGAAATATCCGTTTTGAGGTCCCCTGTGTCCAAAAATGTAGTTTTTAGACAATGGTCTCAGGAGTGTTTGGTTCTAGGCCCAAACAGAACCCATGGGTAGGTTTCCTAGCATCTTCCAGGCGGAAGTTTACGCTATTGGAAGGTGCGCTCAGTTGAACCTCGATCGAGGATATCGGAATCAGGAGATAGCTATCCTATCCGACAGTCAGGCAGCTATTAAAGCATTGAGCTCTTATGTAATCAGTTCTAAAGTGGTATGAGAATGCCAAACAAGCTTAATGACCTAGGCAGAAGTAATAGGGTTACCCTACATTGGGTGCCGGGACATGTCGGCGTGGAGGGTAATGAGGTAGCCGACAACCTGGCAAAAGAAGGCGCTGTATCTCCTCTTATTGGGCCAGAGCCCTTTTGTGGAGTCAGTGACCAAGTATTTCTAGAAGAAATCAAGAAGGAGGAGGTGGCTGAAAGAGCTCGTCTCTGGAACACCATCCCGGGACTGAGGCAGGCCAAGGTCTGTCTGGATGGCTATAACCAGAAAAGGTCGAAA
>JAAEAF010012643.1:0-17275 GCA_011037195.1 Triatoma infestans
TCAATCAAAAAACCGTTATATCATTTTGAAATTTCTTATAGGATTCATGTTTTCATTCATAACTTGTAAAATATCACTCAAAGAAAAAAACCGTTCAAGTAAATTTTTCTTACAAAAAATAGAGGAATCTATTTCTTATATCAAAACCACACCTCCCCATTTGAAAAAATGAAGTTGGTGCCTGTATCTCGCTCCTGGAAGCACCAAAACAAATTTGCAAATTAATTTGGATTTCTAACAAAAAACTACGGGGACATGTATTTTTTAGTTTTTTTCTAGCTATCTTAGTTTCCGAGAATAAGTCGTTATCCATATATCTTCGGACACCCTGTATATGTATTTTCAAAAAACACAGTTTCGAAATTTCGACATGATCGCAAGTACTTCCTCTTAAAGAATAAGAGAAAATAAAATGTCCATAAAACATTGAAAAAGAAAAACTAATGACATACTAACGGTCCTCTTTTTTCCCCCCCGATAATATAATTAAAAAAACCAAAATTATTTTTAAAAAGAAAATAAAAATGAGGAATTCATTAAAAAAAAGAAAAAACAAAAATAAATAAATAAATAAACGAAATAAAATAAAACAAAAATAAAAGAATGTTGGACAAGCGTCAGACTTCATGAATCATCTATAGTGAGACATAGCAAAATGTTGTCTACTGTAGTGAATTTTTATATGGAAATTTGGCGAGCTTACAATAAAATATTGCTCGTTTTTACTTTCATTTTTTTTTTTTAAATGCCGTCTTTCATATTTATATGTGAGTGTTGTGTTTTATATATTTAGCAAGGCCAACAAATCTGTCTATTATAGCTTGAATTGATTAGGGCAATATATATTTATTTATTTTTTTTTATTAATATTATTCAAGAAATATGATTATATTGAAATTTATTTCTATACTCCAAAGATTTATCTAAATCTCCATAATAATTTGAGGTATTTCTTGACATACTGTGGAAGCCACTTTGTAATCTGGATTTGTTAATTGTATAATAAACAATTTAACCCTACCACAGCTCAATAGATTGACTTGTTTGAATTATGTAACAAAGTATATGGTAAGGTAAATTTAAAAACTTTAGTACTCAACTTCCGCTATTTCACTTCCGCTTTTATCTTAAAACAGTCACGCGACTATCTCTTATTGCGCTTAATATAATTTATTTTAAAATTGACAAGTTTTTCTTTAAATTTGGGATTTTATTCATATTCCCTAGAATAAAAGGATATGGGGATGGCATTTGTATTACTCAAATAGGTGTAGTGGTAGTAGGTGTGGTAATAGAAGTTGGGTGTTAGAAGTACGTGGGCAAGGTAAAAAGTTCTGGGTCTAGTAGTGAAAATTAGGTTTTTTAAAGTTTAAAAATTGCATTTATTTCCTCAATGTGGTCTCCCTTTGGTTCAATACACCTTGCCCAACGTTTCTCCCATAACTAGATTCCGTGAAGTGCGATTCTAGAAGGTCTGACAATGATTTACCGCTGCTATCACCTCTTCATTTGACCCAAAACATTTTCCAGCCACAAATTTTGTAAGGTTTGGGAATAGATGAAGGAGTCAGAGGAAGCCAAATCTGGAGAAAATGGAGGATGTTTCAACAATTAATGCTTCATATCCCTCAATTTTCTCATTGTCAAAACTCCGCGGGTGCATTGTTCTGCCAAAAGAGGTTTTTTTTTCTTTTGCAAAACCAGACCTTTCCTGTCTAAATTTTTCATCTAGCCTGGAGATGTGGTTAGTATTCCCCATTAATTGTTTTGGGCAACCCTTTGGAATCCCCAAAAACAGTAGAGCCCCAATCTGTCCAGCCGATGATCTTTGCTTTCTTCGATGCATAGCCACCGGCATCTACCCACTGCTTAGAATGTTTTTTTTTTTTTTTATTCATATGTTTCATCCATCATAACAAATCGGCGTAGAAAATAAATTGGACTCTTCTTAAACCGGCACAAACTTTGTTGAGAATCTTGATTCCTTATTTGTTTCTGATCAGCATTTAATAAATGCGGCAACCATCTTGCACAAAGATTTTTCATATGGAGAGTTCTTTGTGTAAAATGTGCCGTACCCTTTCTTCTGAGATGCTTACAGCCTTAGCTATCTTATACACCTTTAACCATCGATTATCTAGAACCGTACTGTATATCTTCTTGATATTTTCTTTGGTAGTTGCAATTTTTGATCGTCCTTCACATGGATCACCGACAATCGATGTACATCCACGTTTAAACTCAGCTTTTTACTGTTGAAAACGAAGCTGCAAACTCCTTTTACATTTTCACCAACTTTGGACGAATTTCGGTTGGTGATAAACCACCCAAAACGAAGAATTTAATAACGGGAACGGAATTCAAATTTATTCATTTAGTCAAAAACCGTATAAAACAAACTATTTGTCTGATCAAATTCACATTTAGTATTTACTTTTGCAACAAAACAGTAATTTCATTTGTAGCAGTGTCATCTATGGGCTAGCCGAGAACTTTTCAACTTGCCCTGTAATGTAGAAGACAGCGCCAATTAAATAAATCCAATTAATTATAGTAGTTCGGTCCACAGAACTGGAAAATATAAGTTTTGTCCTTGAGAGCCTGAATAATGAACCTATCGCCAGCAAGTTAACTGAGCCTCCAAGCGCAGATCAGCTACGCATTACCTCCCTCTGGACACGCCCACTACAAGTATTGGGCAAATAGACTTCACCTTCGAAAATCAATCTCTCACTTATAAGCTGTCACTAGGGGTAAGAGTAATCGAATAAAGCCATTCTCATAGTGTGAATGAGTCAGACATCAGAAAAATCTTTAAAAAGTGAACATCAGTCGCTACATCAATTTCAGCCTTGAAAAATGTTCACCAAGCTCGTCCACTAGCTCACCACCGTTAGAACAAGCAAAAGTTCTATCTAGTCTCACACCATTCTTCTAGCCACACACAATAGCCATTCGCTAACATTCAACAACATAAATGGAACACTGGAATATGGAACAATAATATGGAACCCCTATTCAAAAGTCCATAAATATGCGTTGGAATCAGTGCAAAGGAGATTTCTTCGTCTTTTGTGGTTCAGAGAAAACAGGAGTATACGGTGATACACTTTATGAACTGTTACTTGAAATAACTGGACTGAAAACACTTGACAGCAGACGATATAACACTGACGCTATATTTATCCACAAACTAATGTACAATCTAATTGAAATCACTCGTCTTTCATATTCCCCAACGAAACACGAGACAACACATAACGTTTGCAAAGAAATCCTACCAGACAACTACATTAAGTACTCCGGACTACCAAGACTAATGGAATCTTGTAATGCTTTACCTACTGATTGTGATTTATTTAATACTAACTTGCCAACACTAAACGAAGTATTAGGAAAAATTAAAAATCTAATATCTAACCCCCGAAAATACTAGTCCTCTTTGCCCATTTTGGTACCTTCCTCCTTCTCAATTACTTTCTATCTTATTATACCTTTCCCTGTTACAACTTTAGGTTTTTTATTTTTATTTTATTTTTTTGTTTTTATTTATTTTTTTTGTTTTTTGTCTGTTAAGAAGTTACTTTTCTGTTAAATAGATTATATTTTGTATTGTTAATTAATAGGCAGGTATATATAAAATATAATATATATATGTATAAAATTTTATATATAATGATTATAATGAAATATAATTATTATAATGAAAGGGAATTATAATTTATATATAAATATATATATTAAAATTTAAAATATAAATATATAAAAAATAATATAAAAATGAATTTGAATATAGTAAAATCTTTAGAATTTTTATATATCTGATGCTTATCGTAACAAATCGCTGCGGAAAATCAATTGGACTCTTCTTAAACCGGCATAAACGTTGCTGAGACTTGATTCCTCATTTGTTTCTGATCAGCATTTAATACATTCGGCACCCATCTTACACAAAAGTTTCTCATACAGAGTTATTCGTGTAAAATTTGACCGTACCCTTTCTTCTATGATGCCTGTAGCCTCCATAACTTTCTTACACACCTTTTATTGCCAATTATTTAGAACTAGACCGGCTATAGTTTTTATCAAATCCATATACTGATAGCAGAATGATGTAAATAAATACACAAAGTCATTACTTGTACTTCATACATAATTTCTCTCCAACGAATTCTAAGAGGAGAAAAGGAAAAAGCGAGTAAAAAGTATGTTGTTGGCTGGTATGGTAAAGGCTCATCTTGAAGAACTCAAGTTCTTGTAACTGTCGACGGCTAATCTGGCAACTTGGAGAAATTCTCTCTGACCTTTGTAAGGACTTTTCCAAAGAGTGAATTGAAACAGTAGATAGAGTCTTAGAAGTGGTTCTAGAATAACTCTTATAAGAGTTGTGTTATAGTTCCCCAATAGTAGAAGGTTATTGATTGTTTGATGGCTGTTTTATTCTTGTCTTTGGTTTAGACTACTTAAAGTGTTGGTTTAGCTATTCAAGAATTGCTTCTTGACCCTTCTTTGACACTTACTAAAGCTCTTTGATTGACGGGCTTTTTATCCATTTTCTCCTAGCTCTTGCTGGGAGCTAGAGATCGTTTCTAAGGGGAAGCTCAGCTTTCAATGGTATAGCCCTGTAGGGAGCTGACTGATGAAGTAATGCGTATTTTAAGTATGCCTGGAAGGCTAGCGCATGCTTATTACGCGCTAGCGCGGCAACATGGAATCCAACGCTTGTATAGCGAATTACATCTTATAAAAAACAAAAATAAGTTTCGAAAATAGAAATCCATAATTATATTATTATTATTATTATTATTACATCGGCTCAACAGTCTTAGAGGACCCAGGCTTCATCCACAAGTTTGTGCCACCATCTCTATCTTGGGTTTTTGCCCTCCATCTTCGGATTCCCACTGTCACACTGATAGGTCATCCTGGAGGTTATCTATCCACCGCAAGCGCGGTCTTCCTCTTCGTCGAGCACCACCTGGTCGTCCATAAAGGAGTATTTTTGGCAGTCCATCTTCGTCCATTCTTTCTATATGACCTATCCTTCGGAGTCGAAAGTTTCTTACAAGAGTGATGATATCTAACTCTTTAAACTCCTCGCAGGGGGTGGTTGAGCCAAGCAAACCCACGGGACCCAGCTCTGTAACCTTGGCCACTCACCAGAACACGGAACACAACACAGTACACATACACAACACCTTACACATACACAAAGGCATCAACAGGGTACACTCTAGGGCTACCTTCCCTAGAAAATAGGCGCACAGCCGAGGGGAGAAAACCTCAATCAAATCCTTGGTCCTCCAGAGTCTTTGGGGGTTGGGCGTGGGATAACACCCCCATCCCGGAAAAAATCGAATGTTACTAATGAGAAACAAGGAAATCCATAATGACCCATTAAAAAAAAGAATTAAACCCTAGCATGGCGGACAAAACAGGAAGTGATACCATCAACAATTATTGTTGTCATAAAAAAAAAAAAATTATGCCATAATCAGAAGGAATTAAGTATTTTTCTATGGAATTCGCAAAAATACTATTTCAGAATATTTAGACAAAATAATTAGGTATTAACTTATTTTATTTTTGGTTATTTATAAAAAAAATATAAGCGACTACAAAACAGACTACTTGATAGAGAAAGAGGAGTGGAATCACTTGGATATCGTGACTTAGATAATCATAATAAAACTTGTCACAGTATTATACAAAAATAATAATAATAATAATATACGCGGGCTATTATTATATAATAATATTTTGCAATAAATGAAGAAGATAACATGTTTCGCATCTTATCTAACTGCGATAGACATCCTGTTTTCTGCTTGCGTTGTCCTGCGATTCTGTTTGGAGAATGAAATCATCGTCCATTATAGAACTTATGATAATAAGTCACAAGAGAATTTTCCTTTATAAGGTAATATTGATTTAAAAAAATAAAAAGATAAATAAATAAATAAATAAATAAAGGACAAAAGAAATAGATTCCTGTATAAATAAATAAAATAAGGAACAATTAAAAAAGATTTATGTATGAAAGTTTAGTTATGGGTCAAATTCTTGGCTCAACACTAGTGAAAGTGGGGGAAGTTTGTGTTTTTGGCGTATTTCATTATGTATGTTTGTCTGTGTGGACCGACCCATTGTGGTCAGTCAATTGTACTTGGTAGTGACTTCAAAATGCGGTCACCAGGTTATTTTTATAAATAAAAAAAAATACTTTTTTTACAATATATTTATAGTAAAGAAAGTAGAACATGAGAAAGGAACCAAATTTATTGATTTATTCCTATTTTTTTACTTCCGGAATTTGTTTTTTTTTGTTTTTTATCACTCTATTAAGGTGATCAAAAATTGTTCAAAAGCGTTCATCAAAAATTTTGGGCATTTCCCTTATGAGGTATGAAATTGTGGGCAATTAATATGAGAGGTTTGAAAATCGTTTTACAGTTTAAAAAAAGTAACAAAATGGGGCCATTCTGAGAAAACTGTATGAAAAATAAAAAAAAACTGATACAATAAAACGTAAACTGACAAACGGATTTTGAGCGAAACCTTTTTGTCGGTCCACAGATGATATCTAAACAAAATATTTAAAATACCCTTCCTACGGATTTTTATTAATGAAATATTTGCCTTCGTACATCACAGAGAGGAAAGAATATGACGTGTGAGTGAAGAATTGGGCTGTTCATCTAGTTTGCTTGGGCGAGAGCTCAAGCTGCAAAATCGTCAACACTGCCATTTTGGTGGTAGGCAGTTTAAGATGCTCATTGGGGTGGTTCGGACAGGACTAATGGGGAGACGTTGCTGGACTGCTCATAGACTAGTCTCATGCATTTGTTCAGTTCCTTTACTGGAGTACTATGCCCGCAAGGGATATCTGTAGTTACATGCACTTACTAGGGGGAGTAGCGACCCCACGAGTTACTTACCACACCTCAGTACTCCATGCACTTTGTCAGAACAGTACACAATACACTTAAACTACATACACTTTACACTTTGCAGACAAGGACAAAAACAGTACAATAACTATGATCTCGTCCCTAGTAAATTGGCGAAAGCCAAGGGATAAGGAAGGGATTAGCTCATGATAGCGCACTAATCAAGCGGGACTAGCAACGCGGAGATCCCGGGTTCGAATCCAGCATGCTGCCCTTAGATTTTTCTTCCTCTATAACTCACTGTGCGGTGTTGGGCAGTGTTGTCTGTAGCTAGAGAACACTGCTTAGAGGCCGGCTGTGCATTGGTGAAGGCTCTGGGGGCACAATAGATCTTTCAGGTCGCATTGCAATAATCCCCTACTACAATCTACAACCTACAATCTACTGGTGCACTATAGTTTAAACAGACATCTCAAAGTTATGGGACTTATTCCCAAAAACCCCTTTTGCTGAGATTTAATTTTGCGAGAGTGAGTAAGAAATACCCATCCACAGATTGCTTGGGTTGTCAGAAAATTAGGTTCAAGACCTTTGGTCGGAACTAGCTGTCTGTGAAAGAGCTCAGTCTATTACCTTTCAGGTTATTGTCCAATTTCCTATACTTTTTGTGTGAATCTTACATGGGTCAGATTCGGGTCTGGATTCTTGATTTAGACGCACTTATTATAGTTCTTTGCAACAGCTATATGGGATCAATGAGATTTTGGGTATTCTGGAGTTTGGTTACTCTTCTCTCCATTAATAATAATTATAATAAAAATATCAATTGTAATTGTTGAAAACTTAACTGGACCAAACAATTTCCAGGCAAAAATGAAAATCCCTAATGTTTCAGCCGGATACGTACAACTCCCAATTCACATTCAACAACTACTTCTTGTGGAAAATTAAATTATACAAGATCTGTCTGTCGCCATGTATGTATTATTCTGACTGGAATGTGAACGAGTGCATAACAATAAAATATAAAGATGAATAGAAAAATTGTCACGAAATAATAAATATTTTAAGTTTCATTGCAAAATCTGGTAAACTTGCATCTACATAAATATGCAAAATACATTATAACAATGTGAAAAGTGAATTATGCAAATATCATCTGACAACGTAACTTACTTAGTGGAGTAAGCTAGTTTACTTATATGGTTATATTAGAATAAGATGTGTCTAGTTTCCAACTTTATAACTTCATCATGTTGTACTTCTTAAGGAAATTCTTTTTCTTCATAATTAACAATTATGGAGAATTTATTGTAATAGCATTAATAATGATTTAAGCGAGTTTTTTTTAAGCGTCGAAGAGAAATGTATTATTTCCGTTTAAATAGTTTCTTAATTTTGTAGAAAAAATTATAAAAATCCATTATGCAACACCATATTGAACACTTTTTCTTGCTTCACTAATCAACGTCCATATGATACATTTTTTTTTAACATCAAATTTATTTGTACTTAAAAATAAGTCGGAGTTGAAATCGTTATAAAGTACTGAAGTGACAATAAATTGGAAAGCCTACTTTCATAAATAAACCTATCAAAACACTTCACATCAGCAAGTGATTTTGATGAGAAAAAAAAAATTGCAATAAAAATGATAGTACAATGAATGTTTCGTCATAATTTAAGGAAAACTGTTAAAATCTTTTTCGAGAAAAATCTTGAAGAAAACTCGAAATCCATTTCAATAAGAGGGGTTTTCCCATTTCTGCAATCTAATCAGAATATCAAGGTTAATAAACTTCCTGCAATATTTCGTTAATTAAGGTACAGACCCACACATGCACACGTATATAGAAATCATCGTTCTTTGTAAATTTATTTATTTATTTTGTGGTTTTACCTATTTTTGCATTAACCAGTTATTTTGTTGTCCAGGACTGGAAAAAAATCAACATATTGGCATTTATCATCTACGAGTGGCTTCTAATTGCCTCCAACTGCCATATTGCCTCCAACTGCCATATTGCCTCCAACTGCCATATTGCCTCCAACTGCCATATTGCCTCCAATATATTGTTGGTGGCAGAAAAACCAGCCCTGTCTTTTCAAATTAACATGTCTCTCTTTTAATCTTTCATAAGGTTCCTCCACTCTCTTCCCCCCTTCTTTATTCTCCATCCTTACAGTGATAAGGGTATCTTGAACGATGCGGCTCTTGTTCTTCTTAGTCTTTTGGACATGTCATATCTGAAACAATTTTATAGTTAATGCCTGTGTGTACATATATATATATATATTATGTTGTTTTGGGTCTAGTACGAGTGTTGATTTTCTCAAAAATGGCTGAAATTTTGCTTACATACCATCTGCTTCCGCCTGCAAAGCTTTACTTTATTTCCCGTTAATGTCTACACAAATTCAAATAATCATTTGTTTCAACAGAATCTTTTCTTTCATTTGAAACTTAGCAGTTAACATAGTTTACCAAAATTAGCATTATACTTTCATAAATAAAAATTCTCTTATCACAAAGTTCTGTAACATCCTGAAAGAAAAAGCAGAGCCGGCTCTACGATGACGTTTTCAGCGGCAACATTAATTTTTTTTTTAATACTTTTGAAAAATAGAACAATTTATATAAAAAAAAAAAACAGAACGCATATAAGACAGTTGTCAATTCTGTAACATCAAACCGGTTTATATGAAACCGGGGCGTGTCTTACAAACACATAGGCCTTCAAATGGGGGGGGGGCGACAGGGGAGGGATTTACTGACCTAGCACAAAACACTATCGACTCTACACTTTGAAGAATGTAAAATGCAATGGTTCAAAAAAAACTATCACTGTACTATTTTTATATTTAAATTTTGATAGTATTTTTTATAACCTATTGAAAAAAAAATTAGGTACGTATAATTAAATCAACAGATTAAAATTCATAAAGTTCGATTGGAGATTAGACCTTAAAAACTGATGGATTTTGTTCTTTATTTTTATAAAATAGATGTTTGAACAATAACATATCTTGACTCTTAGTGCAGCAAAGAGGAAGTATGGACGATCTTAACAAATTTTACCGGAAGTTGAATTTTCACCGGAAATAATGTTTTGAAATCCCCTGAGTTTGATAAAGTTGTTTCTAGAAATTTATATATTTGTGTTGGTGTTGCATTATAATTTTTCAAACATTGGAAAATCGCAGAAAGCTAATTTCCAAAATTGATAAACTTAAAGTACAAGTTGATATTTCGTTTAGGTGCTTACTAGACAATGGACAATAAGGTTTTGGACAAAATTGGTCCACCGAAGTACAAGTTTACTGATTGGATGTCAGAGTTTTTTTTTGCAATTTTCTGGAAAACGGCTCCAACGATTTTCATTAAACTTCATATACTATCTGACACACATAATTACCTATCACTTTTATTTCAAACATTTTTCCGGGAAAATTGATTTTTGGGGAGGTTCTGGGAGAACAGTAGGCGCTATGATTTCCTCTAAAGAACAAGTTTAGTATAATATATGGTTATACCCTATGTTTTTTTTGTTTTTTTAAGGAGTTTCCTCAATACTGAGGCTTTCCTCAACCGAATATGTCCTTAAGTTTTCCCTTCCAACTCTCTCTTTCTACTGCATCCTCGGCGCGAAGTCTATTTCTACTGAAAGATTCTATCAGGAGATCTAACCAAGTTTTCCTGGGCCGCCCTTTCTTTCTCCTGCGGTCCCTCCATCACTCTCCATCCTAAAGACATGTCCAAACCAGCACAATCTTCTCTCCTCTATCCGCTCCAGAACATTGTGCTTTACATGCATGCACTTTCCCTTATTTCTTCATTCCTTCTCCTTTCTAATTTCGAAACTCTAGCAGATCTCCTCCAAAAATCCATCTCAGTTGCAAGGAGCCTGCGCCCGTGAGCTTCAGTTAGGGTCCATGTCTCTGCTCCATATAGCAATATGCTTTCCACGATTCCATTGTAAATTAACTTTTTCGTATGATTTAGAATATTGCTGCTCCACAAAACCGAATTCAGCATTCCAATAGCTCTCTTTGCACGCTGATTCTTCGGTTTATTTCTTTATTTGAGGAGCCATTCCTCTCAATAATCGCCCTAAAATACTTGAAAGAATCCATGCCCCTCATTATCTTTCTGTTTACCACGAGGTCTCCATGATCACTTCTTGTGGACAGGTATTCAGATTTTTTGAAATTGACCTCCATACCCCAATCACTATGTGCCCGCACCACTTTACTGGTCATGTATTCTATATCGTCCGGGTCCTGTGCGATTACTACTTGGTCATCTGCAAACAGTACACTGTGCAGATGAACATTCTCCGCGATAGGCACACCCATTGGCTTGCATTTCCTATCCCACTCTTGCAATGCAACTCGTAAGTACACCTTAAAAAGTGTAGGCGACATTGGACAGCCTTGCAATAGGCCTTTACTTGTTTTAAAGAGTCTGGATAGTGTAAATCCGTACCTCACTTGGCACTTATTCCTTCCATAAATACGTTGTTGAATCACCGGATCATTGATGCCAGCCATATGCAGTGCCTGAAACAATAGAACCCTTGGTACACTGTCGTAGGCTTGTTACCCTATGTACCCTATGTACTATTAATAATTGCCAGCATTGATAGAATGCCAAATTTGAAGAAATTCGGTTAACTAAATTACGATTCTATATAATACCAAGGATTTATAGAACTATTTCCTTTAAACTTGGTATAATGTAAAATGTGATTGGTGTGATGTGCTGTAGTAGTAGTAGTAGTAGTAGTGGTTAGTAGTAGTTTGTATAGCACGAGCGGTTTTGTAAAGGGCTTGTGTGTATGTTTGAGAATAGAGATACAAGTATTAAGAAATAATCAAGAAAACATTGGTAAATTAAATTAAATAAATTAAATATATTATCTTTAAAGATATTTAAATATTTTACAATATCACAACTATTATGTTTATAAAACAATTATTTAACTAGGATTAAGCGCAAAACTCTTATGTTTTAAAATTGACTGACACTGATGCTAAGAGAGCGCAAGACAAGTGTTCTGGTTCAATGTCTAGTTCAGATATGCAGACTGCCCTGAAAGAATGCCTTCTAATTGTTAGTTCAAATCTTTTCAAATAATGCTGGCATGTCTGGAGGAAGTGTATTGTCTTATCCTAACTGTTACTTGTCACTTTGTCTCTTCAGTAGCATTGACCTAAATTATAGTACCTGCCTCTTTCCCCTTCACTAAAATACACTGTTTGAACTAACTAAAATTCACAAAATTATTTTACTAAACTATTTTCAAAATTCTTCTTTTCTTTCATTTCTTTCTTCCACTATAAATGCCAACTTCACAGATAGAAATGTATTACTTTGGTTTCAAACATTATTCTAAAAAAAAAAAGAAAAGTTTTGGGCAGTTAAGCGGTATTTGTGGCGTTAATTTCAAATGTTATATACGTACATTTGGTTTGGTGTTTGTAGAACACTCTAGTGGGCCATAATATAATCAACACTTTTCTACCTGCCAAGATTCGTAGGTTGTAAATATCCCCCACCATCTCTATATAAAATTTGTCATTTTATAATTGAATTAAATATAATTGAATAAATGGAGTAAAGAGAAAGTCGTGTGGTGCGTTTCTGCCCAGATTTTGTTTTTTTTTTATTACAAATTATTGCTAACACTTTTTTTCTTGATAGATAGATAGATAGATAGAAGACTAGATGGACCCAATTCACATAAAATTTTGAGAACAATATACAAGAAACGGGAAGCACGCTGAACTATCCATGCAGAGGACCCGAGTGCGAGTCCGCGAGTCCAGCTGCACTTAGATTATCTCTTCCTTCGAACCTCTACAGCTTAAACTCCCTTTACACAAAAAAAAACAAAATGCAGCTGCCTCTTTTTGAGGAAAACAAAAAAAAAATATTTTCCCATCCATCATTTGCTTTCATTCTTTTGTGCTTAATTTGTGCTTGTTGACTGCTTAAATAAATAACTGCTTATTTTTGATACACTATTCTATAATCCACAATGTTGAAATTATTAGATAGATTAATGACTTAATAATCTAAGTTAGCTATCAGTTAAAATATCCAACGCCCTTGGGTACCATATTTTTTACTTCTTTTTTTTACTTTCTCTTACTCCTAGTAAGAGGAAGTATTGTAATCGTGTCAAATTTTCGGTATCGACTGTTCACCGGAAATATCCGTTTTGAGGTCCCCTGAGTCCAAAAAAGTGGTTTTTAGCAAATGGTATGTGTGTGTGTGTGTGTGTGTTGTGTGGGTGTGGTCGTGTGGTGTGTGTGTTATGTATGCTGTCGTTGTAGATGACAGCATAGCTCAAAAACAAAAAATCGAAGGCAAAGTTCAAACTTGATTTCCGTTTAGTTATCACCTATGTATCCGGCAGTGGATCCTCTGTCAAAATTCCTCAACCGGAAGTACCACTTTACTAGTTTTTTTTTTTACTTTTTTGCGATTTTCTCAAAAATGGCTCCAACGATTTTCTTCAAACTTGGTATACCAATTACACATACTAACAGCTACAACTTTTATTTGAAACATTTCTCCGGAAAAATGCATTTAAGATGACTTTTGGGGGAGAGGTAGGGTTAGGTTTTCATCTAAAGTGCATTTAAGTTTATCAAACATTCTGTCATCTAAATAATTAGAATTAGAATTAGAATTAGATTGTGTTATAGAAATTCAGAGTTTGAAAAAAAAATCGGATAACCGGAAGTGCGTTTACATTACCAATTTAGTAAATGATTTTTCACTTTTTCGTGATTTTCTCAAAAATGGCTCCAACGATTTTCTTGAAACTTCTTAAATAAACTATGCATACAAAGATGTACAACTTTTATTTAAAACATTTCGCTGGGAAAATTCATTTAAGGGCACTTTTGAAGGAGGGGTGAGGTTATGGTTTTCTCTAAAGTGCTATCATAGTTGATTATAACTATTCTATCAACCAAACCAAATTAATTAGAAATAAATAGATTGCCAAATTCTGAGTTTCGTTTTTACTGATCAGTACTTCAGTTTTCGACGAATTTCATTAAATTTGGTACACTAGCTATAAAATTTGTTAATTATAATTTTGAGAACTGGAGTAAGAGAAAGTTGTGTGAGTGTTTCACACCAAAATTTTTATTTTAACATCTATGGTCATCGGCTCCCGGAACCTTCTCAGTGCACTGCCTTCCTCCGGACAGTGTTCTCTTGTTACAGACGACACTGTGCATTAGACGACGAGCTGTAGAGGCTCCTAGGAAGAAAAAAATCTAAGTAGCAGCTGGACTTGAACCCGTGTCCTCCGCGTGGGAGTCCAGTACGCTAACCACTTAGCTATTCTCTTCCCTGTCGGATTCCATATTGTTTCTATTTTAAATAATAATATTTATTACAATATTATTATATAAATTAAATTATTAAATAATAATATTTAATACAATAATAATATTTATAAATACCAATAAACCATTCAGGGGATATATAAATATTTTTTATTATTAATAACTGCCCACTATAAAAAATACTACTATTACATAAACATAATAAAATAAATAAAAATGAATGATATAACTTTGAAAAATTACAGTGTTTTATTTAAATATGTTAATTATGTCTTTTCTTTTTTTTTAGGCTATTTTTAATTCCTTAATACCATATAAGGCAACATAGTTATTTTCGGCCTTGTACACAGGAAATCCAGTTTTTTTTATCGGTGCAATTATATGTGCAAGCCTTACTTTTCTACTTACATGTTCAGCTGATATATTAAAACTAATAACATTCTCCTTTAAATGCTTATTAATTAAAAAGAAAATAATTATTTTAAAAAAAGCGTCGAGAAGTTGTTGGGACTTGTCTTACTACTTACAATTAATAAAATTATAGCAAATTCACAAATGCTCTTCAAACTTAATTTTTTTCAACGTTTAAATCTTCTAAATTTACATATGCTTATGTATGTGATGGCTTTCAGTAAATAGCAGCTACTGAAAAAGATTACTTGTTGAATATAGTAAGCAGATCAAAATGAAAGCGTGGATATCTCTGTCTACTGGTTTCCCTTCCGCCATTCCTCTGGGGATAAATAAGATGATAAAGAAATAGCGCGTCGTTAAAAAATTTATCCTCGAAACTGAGTATTAGAAAAGGGAGTGGAACAATGAATCCAATGTGTCTGGTCTCAAAGAACAATGTGTGGTAAAGGAATGAATTAAAAACCCACTGGTAGAAGTGATGTTGGAGTGTAAGGGTCAAGAAGTCTTTGCGAATTCTTCAGCATCTTCCAGACGGAAATTCAAGCAATTCAAAAAAACATGTGTTCCAATTCAGCTCGATTGGATGAACGGAAGGAGTAGATTATTTTTCCAATCAATTAGTCAGGCCGCCATTAAAAACACTCATTATTATCAGTTCCAAAATGGTATAGGAATGCCTTCGCAAACTCAATGACCTATGATGAAATAATAAAGTTATTCTTTCGGGAAATGAACGAGATAAAATCCAAAACAAGGAAGAAATTAATAGAACACTTCTCTGAAGAGTCTTCCAGGTTAAAGTCAAGATTTATCTAAGCAGTTACGACCGGAGAAGATCTGAGCCTGGACACTTGCCGAGTATTGAAGTATATATCATCCCTTGAACTATCCCAGATGCTTAAAGTAATTAACTTGGACTTCTACTAATGAATAATCATAATTTATAGTAATTTCATTTTGTCATTAAACACACACACATAGTAAAACATAACCTTATAACCTCCCGCACATTTATACAACCAACAAGTGTGAGTGTAACAGAAACATTGCGTTGAAGTGAACTCTCTACACAAACTAGGTGAATTATTTGCTCTGACGATGGATGGATGAAAATCAGAAACACAAGGAAATATGCACGCTACGACGGATAAGATACAAGATGTTAATCCAGCATTGCGGGCTCATCCACATATTCAATGATGTAAATAGGTGGGAGAATTTTGCAGCTTATATACTTGTGCCAATTTATACGCGTGTTTCATTTCGTCTAAAACCTCCAGTTTTTTTTTTATTAATGCATGCATCCTACCAAAATATTACTATAGAATGGTGTCTGAGGGAGCTGGAAAAAGGAAAAGAGGCAGACCTAGTAATTGTTGGGACCATGAATTTAGAAAAGTATGTGGGAGAAGCAACATGGGAAAGAATAGCCTGGGACCGGAAGGAGTGGAACAGAATGAAGGAAGTGTGTAAGGATGAGTAGTTGTATGAAGGAGTGAATGCCCAATATATAAAATTAGTAAGGTGAAATACAGATTATAGGGATTAAAATCAAAATATGTAAATAGATAAAATAAAAAAAATTTTAATTATTGTTCTGTGTTAAGATTAGAAAAAGTGATTCGTTAAAGTAAGCATTTTATTAGAGACATTTTCCGTAGTAGCCTGCTTCATTTTCTGGTCATCGACCGGTTTCGGGCGTTCGCCCATCTTCAGGATGCGTTTTTCAGACAGTGTTACAACACAGACTTGCACAGAGCAAACTTAGTTTTCACACTCCTAAGTTTCGAACTTATTTGTAGCTATAATAATAAGAATTAAAGGGACTTTGATGTTCGTTACGACTGCTGTATTTGATGTTGTGAAAAATTATATTGAGGTTCGGTCAAAGGAAACTCTTTTTTCAAAGTGTGAAATTCTAAGTTGGCTCTGTGCAAGTCTGTGTTGTCACACTGTCTGAAAAACACATCCTGAAGATGGGCGAACGCCCGAAACCGGTCAATGACCACAAAATGAAGCAAGCTACCACGAAAAATGTCTCTGATGCTTTCCAGCGCTGCGGAACCAACCACCACAACAACTAAGCATTTTATTTTTTGAGTTCATTTGTTTAGTAGTTAGTTTTTTTTGGAGATAATTTTTGTGTTATGCGAATAAGAACATATATATATATCTGTAATATGGCCACGGCGTTTTCGCCGATTTGCTGTATGAAAATATTTTAAATTAGCTATTTTTGAAATAATTTTTACAAACTGTTATAGCAATAAATGGCAATATAAAAAAAAATTTCAAAAAAATCCATCACAATTAAATTATTTGTAGCTGTAATAATAAGAATTAATGGGACTTTAATTTCGTTAAGGGGACTTTGATGTTCGTTACGACCGCTGTATTTGATGTTGTGAAAAATTATATTGAGGTTCGGTCAAAGAAAACACTTTTTTCAAAATTTTCACCGAAGTTTCGGCAAATTTGTTACTTTCTTCAGGTCTGTACAAAGGTTATAAAACAATTCAGAAATTAAAAAGAAAAAAGAATAATCTTAATATAAACATTTTCAAAAAAAAAAAAATTAAAATAAACTGAATAAATAGATAAAA
>JAAEAF010012645.1:0-21541 GCA_011037195.1 Triatoma infestans
CATCGAATAGAAAATAAATTTGCCTTTTACGTAATAAAGACTTTATTTGATTTTAAAATAATCTTATAATCTGTTTTTTTCACTGCATTACATTTTAGTAGTAATTTATTCTTTTATTATATAATGTATTCATTTTTTACTTTTTTATTTCGATTTCTCTGCATAAATGGATTTTTTTTTTTTTTTTTTTTTTTTTATCTGTTTTTAATTTTTCTGTAAGATTATAATATGAGTTAAGCTAATAAGAAAATAATATATTGTAAATGTCAGAGGATATTCTTGTTTTCTAAATTGTAATTTACATGTACTCTTAGACTTTATACCTTCTATATTATAATGTTGTGGTGTTGATTTAGTTAGAAATTTTTACTATTCAACATTTACATATTGTCTGTAACAATCTCAAGGCAATGTAAGGCTTTTCTTCAACGATAAATGTTGTTTTTTTTTTTATTAAGTATTGTAATCGTGTCAAATTTTCGATATCGAGTTTTCACCGGAAATATCCGTTTTGAGGTCTCCTGAGTCCAAAAAAGTGGTTTTTTGAAAATGGTCTGAGTGTATGTATGTAGTATGTGAATAGCATAGCTCAAAAACGAAAAATCGTAGAAAGTTGAAACTTGATATTACGTTTAGGTATCACCATGGGATCTGACGGTGCGTAATCTGTCAAAATTCCTCAACCGGAAGTACCACTTTACTAGTTTTTTTTTTTTTTAACGTTTTTGCTATTTTCTCAAAAATGACTCCGACGATTTTCTTTAAACTTAGTATATCAACTACACATACAAAGATGTACAAATTTTATTTAAAACATTCCTCTGGGAAAATTCATTTAATGGCACTTCTGGGGGAGGGGTGGGGTTACAGCTTCTTCTAAAGTGGTATCATAGTTTGATAATATAATTCTATTATCCAAACAAAATTAATTAGAAATAAATAGATGGCCAAAATTCCAAGTTTTAGGAATATTAGTAAGCCCCGGAAGTGCGCGCATTTACTGAAAAGTTTTGTCAGTTTTCGACAAATTTTTATATATTTGGTACACAAACTATAAAATTTTTTCAATTATAATTTTGAGAAAAACAGGAGTAAGAGAGAAAGTTGTGTGAGTGTTTCATAGCAGATTTTTTTTTATTTTAATTTAAGGCGCGTCAACATCTATGGTAATTTGGCACCCGGAGCAGCCTTTTCAGTGCACTGCCGGTCTACGGATAGTGTTTTCTCTTTACAGACAACACTGTCCATCACCGGACAGTGAGCTGTAGAGGCTCCTAGGAAGGAAAAATCTGAGGCAGCACAGCTGGACTCGAGAGTCCAATCACGCTAACCACTTAGCTATTCCCTTCCCTGATAAGCGGTATTATTATTTATATAGTTTTATTCTTGTTGTTACGTTCAGTTTCATCAGATGGACAAAAAAATAAATTGATGTACTACCAGAATTTTTACCTGTATACCCTTTCATAAAAATCATAGAATTGATTTATACACTAGCTATAATCCAACTAACTACCTTTGCTGCATGAAATAATGTAAACTAAAGCGTACTTTTTTACGAATATGGACACATCATAGAATTTTTATTAAATTTAAGGTGTCTCTACGTTTTTTTTAAGAGATATAGATTAGAATTAAAATTTCTTTAAAATTGTAACAGTACAATATTTAATTGGGGGCGGGCCATAAAAGTGGCCGTGATGGTTTTAGTTGTATACCTGAGCGGCCTTATGTGGATCTCTCTATGACAAACCCCAAGAAAGCTTGTGCAAATTTAAATTTATACAAACTGACAGCTCCCCCTCCCCCACAATCTCCCAATGCTCCTCTAAAATATTTTTTTCCAAAAAAGAACTTTTTCAAATAACAGTGAAACTATTTATATGGGTAGAAAAGTAAACGAAGTTTAAAAATAATCGTTGGAACCATTTTCGAAAAACTCAAGGAAAAAACAAAGTTCGTAAAGTCGCACTTCCGGTTGATGGATTTTGATCGAAATATTCGTGTCCGATGAGGTGGTAGTATCAGCTAAACAGGATGCCAAGTTTGAGCTTCCTGCGACTTTTCGTTTTTGAAATATTCTATAGACTCACGCACACACACACACACACACACACACACACACATATATATATATATAGGGTGTCCCAAGGTATAGGTGTCTCCAGCATTAGAGATTTATTTCTTTGGTCGTAAGGTACAATTGGCAGGAAAAAGCATGTATATGCATCTCTAATGGTGGGGGCCAGTTCGAGGAAGATCTGTAATTAATGAGGAGTAAAATTTATAATAAAACAGTACTTTTCTTCTTATTCAATCAAAAAATCATTATAATATCATTTTGAAATTTCTTATTGGAATCATGTTTTCATTCAAACTCGTGAAATATCGCTCAAAGAAAAAAAAACCGTTCATGTAAATATTTCTTACAAAAAATAGAGGAATCTATTTCTTAAATAAAAACCACACCTCCCCATTTGAAAAAATGAAGTTGGTGCCTGTATCTCGCTTCTGGAAGCACCAAAACAAATTTGCAAATTAAATTTGGATTTCTAACAAAAAACTACGGGACACGTATTTTTTAGTTTTTTTTTTAGCTATCTTAGTTCCGAGAAAAAGTCGTTATCCATATACCTTGGGACACCCTATATATATATATATATATATTACGCTCAAATACCGAAAATGCTCATTGCGCGAAAAAAACAGCTCACAATGCGTTGTGGTCACTGTAAAACATCCACAACGCAAAATTCATGTTGTAGCTCCTATGAAAACGGCTCACGACGCGTTGTGGCAATCACAGAAAGACCACATAGTGAAATTCGTGTCGTGGCTATCATGCTATACGACCACAACGCATTGTGCCAATGAAAAAAAGCCCATGACGCGTTCTGAGCACTAGTTGGTGTAACCATATCACGGACGGACAAGTTGTAAATTGACGGGCTTGAGTACACCGACGCATTAAACCATCAGTACAGTTGTTTATTCATTTCTTGTCTGTTTCTGTGGGTAAACGTATATCAGCGCTAACCATGATCAATAAAAAAAAGAAGTGTTTTATGATAAATTACGTGAGTTTGTGGAAAAAAAGCACTGATCGGCAAAAATATAAAATGCAACTCAAAATGCCACATTAATAGTTCCTGTAAAAATAAATAGCAGTCAAACACTCATTTTTTCACAATAAAAGTGATTTTTGATACAAATAATTAATTTAAGTACATTGTTATTGTTTTACTAATGACCGTTATTGTTTACTTAGAATATTAATTAGAATTAAATATGTTGTTGAAATTCCGAGTTTGAAGTAAAATCAGAAGATGACCGGAAATGCGTTTTTATTGAAAATTCTTTTTCAATGTGTTGCTTATGTTTCTAGAATAGTTCCAACTATTTACTTTACACTAATCATGTGAACTACACATATAAAGAGCTACAACTTTTATCTGAAACATTTCTCCGGGTATAACTCATTTAAGCAGGCTTATGGGGGAGGGGTAGAGCTATGTTTACCTCTAAAATGCTGTCTTAGTTGATTATACAATTCTACCATCTAAACAAAATTAATTATAAATAAATAGATGGCCAAAATTCTGTGTTTCAAGAAAATTAGTAAACCGGAAGTGTGTTTTTTTTACTGAACAGTTCTTTCAGTTTTCCCAATTTTTTCCATAAAAACACCAACGGAATATCATTAAATTTACTAACTATAAAATTTTTCAATTACAATTTTGAAAAATGGAGTAAGAGAAAGTTGTCTGTGTGTGTTTCTTTACTTCAGATTTTTTCTTAAAAAAAATGATAAAGTTTCTTTTAAAATCACTAGGTAAACATAATGCTGTGGAATGTCCAAATGGACGCACATAAAGCAAAAGTCCAATCTAACTTATTGAGGATTATACTCGTATACTTATTATTGTGGTGAATAAAATAAAATTTCAAAATTTCGAATTTAAGGGCACTTTTGATGGATGGGTGAGGTTAGGTTGTTATCTAAATTTGCTATTGTAGTTTATTACACAATTCAATTCTATCATCTAAATAATTTAATTAGAATTAAATATGTTTTTGGAATTTCAAGTTTAAGAAAATCACATGACCGGAAGTGTGTTTTTACTGAAAAATATTTTTCAATTTTTCTAAAACGGCTCCAACGTTTTTGTTTAAACTAGAAATGTACGAGTATATTGCACATATAAAGAGCTACAACTTTTATTGGTACATTCTTCTGGTAATGTTATTTAATAAGGGGGGGCTTTTGGGGTAGGGTTAAGTTATGTTTCCCTCGTAAAGTCTTAATTGATTAAACAAATTCTACCAAATTCTTGACCGAATTAATTACAAAGAAATAGATTGTCAAAAATCCGTGTTTTAATAGAATTAGTAAACCGGAAGTGCATTTTTACTGGAACAGTTTTTCAGGTTTCGCAATTTTCTCCATAAAAACACCAACGGAATATCATTAAATTTACTAAAACTATAAAATTTATCAATTACAATTTTGAAAAATTGGGTTAGAGAAAGTTTGTGAGTGTTACTTCACGCTAGATTTTTTTCTTTTTTTAACTCAAGAGGGCTCCAAAACATGTATTTCCGCTAAAAATTTAATTTATAAAAGCTGAACCGATCCTAATATTTCCGGTTACACTAGTAAGAGAAAGTGATTTTTTTTTTTTTTTTTGCCTAGTGCTCCACGGCAAACAGTCGCCATGTTGAATATGTTATAAATTTAATCATACATAAATTTTAAACATAACCTATATGATGAGTAATACAAGAGATTCTGCAGACTAAATAAAAAGAAAATTGATTTTCTTATATCCACTATTGTGTCCAACGACATAATTTTTTTTTTTTTTGTTATTTCCCTCTTTATTGTGGCAGATTCACGTGATCATTATTATCTTGTGGTTTTTGTCGGCGTAACAATATGAAGGACCTTGGAGATGGTTAGGGGAAAATTTTTGTTAGCTATAAGATTATGGTCAAGGGTTGATAACCTGCATGACAATGCTGGCTAATAGACCTTGAGAATCGATATGGCTGGCTACAAAAGGTGAGCCGCTTTATTTATATTATCACGATGAATATGTAAATTTTGTCACAAATAAACTGAAAATCATTTTTTTTTTGTATATGACATCAGTATATTATTATTATTATTATTATTGTAATGTTTAATGATTTAAAAAATCTGGGGCCGGATATTCACAAGGCTTTCTCTTACTCCAATTTACATTTTTGTTATAGTAGATTAAGTTTCTTCATTTATTTATTTATTTTTAATTTAAAAAACCAATGAACTGATTTAAACTAAAACTACTTTTTTTAGGGCAGCATAACTTCTTCCTCCCTAAAAATCCGCTTAAATGGATTCTTCTCTAAAACTTTGAGTAATAGATTTCTCCATACGTGAAATTCCTCAACCGGAAGTACCAAATTTACTGAAAGGAAATTTCCATTCATTGGAATATAAACGGCTTCAACGATTTCTTTTAAACTTCTTAAATGCTCTTTTTCCTAGAAGCTCGCAGCTCCTCATTCATACGTCGGGCAGGGTGGGGCTTGTTGTTACAAGGGCATGTTATTACAGTGTAATTTTTAAAAAAAATCGGCTGAGAGAAGCACTTCCTAAGCGGTCAAAGTTGAGAGATATGCGAGTGCTGTTTGTTGCAACCAGTTTCCGCTAAGATTCTGTTGCATAAGGCGGCATTGTGTGACTTTCCTCGAAATATTATAGTGAAAGCTACGTTTTATTATTGAAACCGAAAGCTGTGATTTGAAAACTACTAAAGGTAAGGCTTTCATACTTACGTTGTCAACTCATACAACTTTAACAATCATTTCATCCAATTCTTTGTCCTATGTGTTTAAGGATTAATTAGTGAAATAGCGTCAGTGGGATTAGTTGTTACACTTGTTTGGAGCATGTTGTAACAGTGTAACAACTTGCCTCACTCCATATCTTAAAAGAAATAAAGCCAAAACGAGAAAGTTGGCAATTCTAACAAAAAAAAAAATCTGTGTCTCCAAAGCTAACAAGAATCAAAAAATAATTTGCCATCATCAAATTCCGACGAAGAAGATGTGGACTGGCTATGTCTGAAATGTCTAAAACCATGGTAGCAGTCAAAGGTGGATAAAACTGGGTTGAATGCATACAGTGCAAATGATGGCCCCCATTTTCGAAATGTGATAAAAATGACCCTAGATATATTTGCCGCAATTGTAACTTGGACTTAGAGATGAGTAGTGACAGTGAATAGCAAGAGAATGAATAATGTTCAAGCATTTAAGTTTGTAATAATCCATTTTTAGATCATAATCAAGCTGATATTATTATTAAAATAAAGATCTGATAATTTGTTTATTGAACATAATTCAGTTTTATTTCCTTAAAATAAAACCTCAAATATGTATTTTATACATTGTAACAACTTACCCTCCGCATATAATAACAAGCCCCTATGAAGGGCACGTTATTACAGTATGCACATTTTAATAGTATTTAAATTTTTTATTTAAAATGTTACTTCATTTTGAAAAATCTCAAAAAAAATATATAATTAGTAGAAATATATGAGTGCAACATACAGCAATTAAAAAATGTTAACTGAAATTTGTAACAACAAGCCCCCACCCACCCCTATACGCCATCGAGCGTAATCGCACCTAGGTCCATAAATCCTGCAGAGGACTCTTCTCACCCAGATTCCCAACAGTCCCTGGTCTGTGCTACTAAGAGACCATGTCCTGAGGTGTACATCACAATTGTCTTGACTATAGTTTTGTATATATTAGAAGTTTGACCTCTCTGAAGAATTCACGTGATTTAAGGTGTTTTTTTGGAGGGCACAATAATATCTATTTCCCGCCAACAGCCTCACCCTCATCTCGGCTCCGACTTTATTATCCTCCACAGCTTCCTAGTACTTGATGGTCTGAATATGCGGTCGTAGTCCATATCCTTGACTTTTTTTTTTTTTGAAGGGGGGCCAATGCACTGCGACCCTTTTCGATCTATTGTGCTATGCCCCCTGGGTGCTGCAGGCTATTGCCCACAGCACCCGAACAGATGTCCTACTCTGAACATCCGTTCTACAAAACTTCCATCAGGTTGAGATCCCTGAGGGATCCAATACCCTGACAGGCTCTAGAGACGCTATTATATCCCACTCCTGGGTAGCTACCCAGGTTCTTGAATCTTCTCTGAGTGGCAGCCTCGCAGTCTGTTAGGAGATGTAACGGAGTTTCCTCCAGTTCCCCACAGAATCTGTATGAGCTGTCACTTTCCAAACCCAGCTTCACCAGGTGTCCTCTAAGTCGACAATGCCCCGTGAGGAAACCCATAAGAACGCGGAGCTTGTTCTCGCTCAGTCCAATGCAGGCCTCCGATCTTCGTTGGTTATAATTTCCCAAGCAGATCTTGGCATGCCGCAAACCGGGAAGGGAGAACCAGAGTTGAGATCTCCTCGTTTCCTCCTCCTTCCTAAGTTCTTCCAACAGAAACTGGTCGCTGATCCTACAAAAAGGTTCCGGCCCTAGTAGTGGGGTCATAGCGCCTATCTTGGCCAGGGCATCGGCCATCTCATTCCCTTCAATGCCAACATGCCCTGGCACCCACCTAAGGGTAATACGTATCCTTGACTTGCAGTTTACCTTTGCTTCTTCTAACTTCCCTGAATGTTCCATGAGGAACTTCTTAGCCTTCTGCTTGTTTAACAGAATCCTCATTCTATTAACTGCGATTGTGAATTCTTTCATTGCATCTTTTAGCTAAAAGAAGCAATGCTAATGTTCTGCGCAGTAAGAACATGTTTTCCTCTAAGTACCACTTCAAAAGAATACAATGTATGGTGATTTTATAATATTACTAAGCATAATATTAATAAACATTACGAGCATCGATAGAATTCCAAATTAGAAGAAAATCTAATACGACTTTGAAAACTGCATAGATGAAAACTACATATCCAAAAAAATGAACTTTTATAAGAGTTTTGGCGGTCGGTCAGCTTTAAACATAAACTGCAGTAGCTTTATTGGTATTGACAAATGGCGCTCCATACATGGTTCTCTTAGATATACAGGTATAACCCTATAAAAAAAAATCTGGTGTGAAACACTCACTACTTCTTTATCCTGTTCTCAAAATTTATAATTACAAATTTTATACTTTGTGTACCAAATTTAAACGAAATTCGTCTGAAAAACTGAAAAAAAAAAAAAAACGGTTAAGTAAAAGCCACTCCGGTTTACGATTTCTTCACACCGGAAATGTGGCCAACTATTTATTTCTAATTAATTTCATTTGATGATAGGAGTTGTATAATCAAAGTATTATAAACCCTTTAGAGGAAGATGTAACCTAAAAGGTGCCCTTAAATGAATTTTTCCAGAGAAAAGTTTTAAATAAAAGTTGTAGATCTTTGTATGTTTAGTTTATATAAGAAGTTTCAAGTAAATCGTCGGAGACATTTTTGAGAAAATCGCGAAAAAGTGAAAAAAATTATTTAGTAAAATGGTAATGTAAACACGCACTTCCGGTTATCCGATTTTTTTTAAACTCGGAATTAAACAGGAAGTTTCAACAAGATTATTTTAATTCTAATTACATTCTTTAATGACCGAATTGTGTAATATCCTGAAATAGCACTTTAGAGGGTAACCTAACCCCACCCCTCCCCCAGAAGGGCCTTAAATCAATTTTCTCCGAGAAATGTTTCAAATAGAAGTTGTAGCTCCTTGTATATATAGTTGATGTAGCAAGTTTAAAGAAAATCCTTGGAGCCGTTTTTGAGGAAAACGCAAAAAAGTAAAAAAGTCAACTAGTAAAGTGGTACTTCCGGTTGAGGAATTTTGACAGATAACGCACAGTCAGATGCATGTTATATAAGCAGGTCGGAAACGGAATGATCACTTTCAACTTTCTAACGGTTTTTCGTTGTTGACCTACGCTTTTTCACATACACACACACACAGACCATTTGCTAAAAACCACTTTTTTGGACTCAAGGGACCTCAAACGGATATTTCCGGTGAAAATTCGATATCGAAAATTTGACACGATTACAATACTTCCTCTTACTAGGAGTAAGAGAAAGTAAAAAAGGCATTTTTATAGCCAGCCCAACTAAACATTGTAGATTTCATACCATTTTTTAGTTTTTGTACTCTGGGGAACCTCAGAATATGTATTTCCGGTGAAAGCTCAAATTTGGAAATCTGACACGATCCCATTATTTCTTCTCACCACAGTAATAGAAGGTTTAAAGTGGTGAATTTATAATGAGTATTTCACAAATTTTTTAAAAAATATTTTTCTAGTTATTGAGAGATTAGAGTTCCAAAGATAAAATGTTAAATTCTCTTTGTATTATGTATATTAAAAAAATATAACTGTTTATATAAATTACGTAAGCAGGTGTGTCTAATTGGTAATGCTTTTGCTATTGTTTATTGTTCTGAATTACTATTACGTCCGCCCGTGGCAGCTTTCTATACACACAATCACACAGATACACGCACAAACATTTATTCCACATATGTTTGCATTATTCTGTTTGGGATTTAGTTGTCTTGCTTAGCGATAAAAAAAAATACAGGTTACCATTGATTCTGCCCCATCCCCCCCCCCACCACATTATCAGGACTGGAAATTGTATTGCAATGTATAAAAAAGAACATGATTCTCTCACTAAATATTTCTTTAACCTCCTCCCATCATACCTCCTACTCTCAGCAAAACCAGTACAAACAGGAAGAACATGCTGACTGTTAGTATATAAGAGTATCACATCGTTGCGCTGTAAACCGATCTACTAACTCCTACTCCTAATATTTGTGCCATTAAGAAGAACCACTTTGCTACGTGATATGTGACCGTTTTATCAAATAGGCTGACTCTGTAAAAAACGTTCTACATAAATGATTATTATGGTGCTTCTTTATGTATATATATATATATATATATTTATATTTTTTTCTTTCCTTCTTTCTTTTATTTACCACAATAATGAGTATATAATCCAGAATAACTTGGAACAAATGTGGATTGGACTTTTTGCTTTTTTTGTGTGTCCATTGGTACATTCCACAACATTATGTTTACCAAGTGATTTTTAAAGAAACATTGTCATTTTATAAAAAAAAATAATCTGGTGTGAATTAGCGCTCACACAACTTTCTCTTACTCCATTTTTCAAAATTATTGTAAACTGACAAATTTTATAGTTAGTAAATTTAATGAAATTCATCGGTTGTTTTTATGGAAAAAAAATCGCGAAAACTGAAAAAAAAAAAAAAAAAAACTGTTCAATAAAAACGCACTTCCGGTTTTATTAATTTTCTTGAAACTCAGAATTGTAGCATTTTATTTATTTTTAATTAATTTTGGCTAGATGGTAGAATTGTATTATCAATTAAGATAGCACTTTTAGAGGCAAACATAACCCTCCTCCACCCTCAAAAGCCTCCCCCTTAAATGAGTTTACCTGGAGAAATGTTTCAAATAAAAGTTATAGCTCTTTATATGTGCAGTTCACATAATTAGTTTAAAGAAAATCGTTGGAGCCGTTTTAGAAATATAGCAGAAGATTGGAAAATACTTTTCAGTAACAAACGCTTCTAGTCATCCGATTTTCTTCAAACATGAAATTTCGACAACATATTTAATTCTGTGAGAGAGAATTCCGTGTCCGCGGTCTGTGTTTTGGATCCCGAGGCACTATACCGAGGTTGACAGGTCAATTTTTTGACGAGGTCGGGATAGACCGTCAATACCTGACGATTTTGGCGGAGTCGATTATGTTGGACTCCCTAGGGATTCTAAATTCTCATTTATATCGTTGATAGACGACTTTATTACAGTTCTCTTGTTGATGGTTGCATGACGGTTTCCTCTTTGGTGGGAAGTGTGATTGGATTGAGTATATTATGTTTGCATGTTTATTCAGGACACCAGCTACAATTTGGGCTAATGATTCAAGACTTTCCAATCACCTGTAAAAAATATATATCTACGGACTGATCGGCATGCTGTGTGCATAGCAGCGCAATAAAGTTGTGCAGCCACACTTTTGTTCAATACGGCAAACTGTTCTCTCTAATATTATTTAGATGATAGAATTGTGTAATAAACTGAAATAGCACTTTAGAGCACAACCTAACCCCACCCATTCCTCAAAAGTGCCCTCAAATGCATTTTTCCGGAGAAATTTTTCAAATAAAAATTGTTACTCTTCGTATGTGTAGTTGATATACAAAGTTTAAAGAAAATCGTTGGCGCCATTTTCGAGAAAATTGCAAAAAAGTGGGGGGGGGAAAAAAAACATTCAATAAAATGGTACTTTCGGTTGAGGCATTTTGGCATGTAACTTACTGCCGGATCCCATGGTGATAGGCAAACGGAATACCAAGTTAGAACTTTCGGCTATTTTTCCAAAACGGCACTGAAGCAGAGGTTTCCAAAACGTAGCGTAGAAGCCTGGGAGCAGCTCTGGAATAATTCAAAACCTTCGCTGTTTTCACAAATAAACTGCTTCCCTCTATAAATAAAGCCACCACTAAATGCATCTCTTCGTAATAAGCTACGTCGTAACTCACATTCTTTTAGGACTTGGTAAAATGGCCTAGATTCTGTGAAGATTCAATATTTGCTAAACTTCAACTTGTCAATATTATTCTTCCTCAGTTCAGACCGTTGATCATCTTTTATGGATATGTGAATATCGTAGTCAGCGAGGCTATCACTCACACAGCAGTCAGTGATGGACTCAAGGCGCGCATTGGCCCCCTAAAAAATTTTTATTATTCAGCCAAGATTTATAGTTCTGTTATGAGCGAGAGCTCGGGAACGGCCCATACGGTGTGCGCGTAAAAAAAAAAAAAAAAAAAAAAAATTAAAATAGTTGTCGAAAAGGTTATATATTTTTTATATGATCAGTCTACTTCCTAAAAAATTGAAGAAAAAAAAACATAACAAAAATAAATAAATAAATAAATAAATAAATAATAGATAATAAAAAATACGAAAAACAAAATTATATAAAATAAAATTCATTTTTATTGTGTTCAATGTTTATTAAGTATTCTGTAATTATGGTAATTATAATTGTTATTTCTGAAGATTCCCTTTATATTGAATAATAATACTTCCGCAATAACATATTCTGTATTGTTTTAAGTATTATATAATATATTTATATTATTAATTATATATAAGTCAATTTAATAACTTAATTTCGTCCGTAAATATGTTAAATTCAATGAAAGGTGTAATATATATACTTAAATTGTGTAATAAGTTGTAAATTTCCTTTAGTGCTCTTTGGAGCGGAGCATGATGGAAATAAAGTAAATTTAAAAAAAAAAACAAAAAAAAAAACAGACCATTTTGTAAAAACTACTTTTTGGATTCAGGAAACCTCAGAACGGATATTTCCGTTGAAAACACGATATTGAAAATTTGACACAATTACAATACTTCCTCTTACTAGGAGTAAGAGAAAGTAACAATACTCAATGTGAAATATTCATACAATTTCTCTTACTGCATTTCTTTTAGTATTAAATGACATTTTTACTTTCTCTTACTTTTGATCGTATCAAATTTGCAAAAAAAAGAATTTAACCGAAAATACATGTTTTCAGGTCTCCCTTTCTCTTACGAAAAAATTGTTTTTTTCACAATCCACTAAGGGCCGTTTTTATAAAGAATTATTTCCACTAGCCGTCCACAAATTGTGGTATAAAGGAAATTCCACGACAAAACTGATTGTAATGCATATATGTAGGTTGCGTTCCAATCATGGGATATGCGAGGAGTATTTGCATAAAATTGGTAAGACATCCTTCCCTATATGCGGCAGCTGCGGGGAAATCGAAAGTCTGGAACATATTGTAATGCGGTGCAGTGCGTAGGAATCAGAAAGACGCGAGATGTTCTACAAGTTTGAAACAATTACCCGCTCTCCTATTAATTATAAGGAAATACTCACTTGCAATAATAGTAAATATTTATAAAATACTTGGGGAATTTTTGTATTCAATATATTGTGGATATCCAGCTCGGTGAGTTTCTTAATATCTAGCTGTAGCTTATTTGTAGGATTTGTAGTAACGGGGTGCGAGGAATATCAATATATTGTATATAGTATTTAATTCTGTTATTTTAGGTATGCATGTATTTATTAGAATGCAAGTATTTATTAGCGTGAATGGGTAAGTTTATAATTTTATAGGAATGAATGATTGTGTGAATGAGTGTGGGGGTGACCAATACCGGCTAGGGGTACCAACTTTTGGTCGAGTGGGTTGTCTTCCTACACTTTTTTAATTCTGGGAGCCACTGTCTCTTGGAGAGGCTGGTCTGAGCCGGGATTGGCTACGCCGGCTCCTGTATGCATGTGAGTGTGATAGCAGTGTAAATAATGTACATATTTTTAATTTAGGTTTAAGAATATTTATCCGAATGATTGATTTTTTATTAATGAATGCATTTATTTAGACGAATGTTTACTGTTGAAAGGTATAAGAGTAATCACAGACAGGATTGTGTTATATGAGACGATGGAGCAGGTTTTCGCAACGCACCACCGGTGCTAGATATCTTACACTGTGATGGTTTGCTTTTTTTGCATATTATGGCTGATGATGAAAGCTAATGCAAAAAAAAAAGTCTTCTAATTGTTCGTTCAAATCTTCCCCTGGGAGAAGAAGGGGTACAAAGTGCTAACAAGGTTCATGAACTCTCAAAGACAGTGGTGGTCTTCTACCTGAATAGTCCCTTTTGCAAGGGAATGTTACATTTTTCTTGATACTTTTGATTATTTCAAATTAAATATATTTTTATATTTCTGGTATCAAATTATATTTAATTATCACATATAACTGTTTTAAGAGGAGTAACAGAAAGACGAGTCGTCTGGAGTGTTTGGTCGAGATTTTTACCAAATATTTAGTTACCTTTAACACTATTCAGCCGGCACTATATACTGTAAAGGTGCGTATCCACCAAAGTAACAATGAGGAACTTTTTGTTGCCATGTATTGCCACTTGTTTCACAATAATGGAACTTGAGTCAACACTAGGAAAACTTTCTGTCTCCACCAAAGTAACTAATTTTAGCAACATTTACGTTTTGTTTCTAGTTTATTTGTTTCTGGAAACACAGTGGTTCCACCAAAGCAACATCAATATAAATGTAGTCATTTTTTATATGAACGATACCGTTTTCTCTCTCTGAAAAACTGGGGTGTGTCATGGAGCAGTATTTTTAATCACTTCACTTCACTTCTCCTTCTTCCGCGCCAGTTAATCTACACAGCACAGACCATGCATCATGCTTTGCATTTCTGCACTTGTATTATTATATACCTCTGGGGTTCCACAAGCATTACAAGGTTCTGTATGTTTCGAGTAATTCAATTACTTTGTCGTTGCTCCACTTGTGAATCGGTGGCGGCATAATTATTATAATGGATTTGTTGGGTGGAGAGAATAGGTTTTGATGAGTTAAGAAGAAGACTTGGTTAACACTGGTTAACTGATATATTAATAATGAGACACAGACTGTCTGGACTTCACAATGGACGAATGTTTAAGATAGAGTGGTAAGAAAATGACACGTAGCGATTGGATGTACTGAACTAATTTCAACTGTGTTTAACTGTATTCAAATGTCCGTTGCTATATTTATACCGCTTCTCCCACTCTCCCATTCAGTCCGAGAGAGTGGTTGAGCTTCTCTTGCTCTCTTTGGTTGCTGAGCTTCTCTTGCTGTTACATCATATAATGGATGTATTGGATGGAGAGAATTGGTTTTGTTTGATGAGTTAAGAAGAAGACTTGGTTAACACTGGTTAACTGATATATTAATAATGACAGTTAAAACAACACCATAGGACACACTATGTGTTTTAACATGTAACAGCAAGAGAAGCTCAGCAACCAAAGAGAGCAAGAGAAGCCAACCACTCTCTCGGACTGGAGTGGGAGAGTGGGAGAAACAGTATAAATATAGCAACGGACAGTTGAATACAGTTAAACACAGTTGATCAGTAGACAGTAGTAGTTCAGTACATCCAATCGCTACTTGTCATTCTCTTACCACCTGTACCTTAAACATTCATCCATTGTAAAGTGATTTGAACCATAGGTTAAAACAACACAGGACAGTTAATACAACACCAGTCAGTGTGTAAACTAACTTTGCTCTGTGCAAGTCTGTGTTGTCACACTGTCTGAAAAACGCATCCTGAAGATGGGCGAAAACGCCCGAAACCGGTCGATGCCCACAAAATGAAGCAGGCTACCATGGAAAATGTCTCTGATATTAATTATGAGACACAAACTGCCTGGACTTTACAATGGATGAATGTTTAAGGTAGAGTGGTAAGAGAATGACAAGTAGCGATTGGAACTAATTTCAACTTTGTTTAACTGTATTCAACTGTCCGTTGCTATATTTATACCATTTCTCCCACCCTCCCACTCCAGTCCGAGAGAGTGGTTGAGCTTCTCTTGCTCTCTTTGGTTGCTGAGCTTTCTCTTGGTGTTATATTATTTAATTTTAAAAAGACGCAATAAATGCACAAACAGTTGTCTCCACCTGCACTATAACTAAACCGGAAACAAACAGCAACGCTACTATCTCCATTGCCACAACAAAAAGATCCCAATCCGATTGTTGCCGGCCGAGTGTTTCCACTGTCTCCTCTGATGTTTACCGCTTCGAACAAATTGTAATTCTCATTATCATTTTACAAGGTGATAGGCCCGTACAATTTATAAAAAAAAATGCTACTTTGAAGGGAAGTTTAGGACTTCTTCCCCTCCCCCCCAGAACTCCCCAAAAAATTAAAATTTCTCAGCAAAAATTACAAACAAAAAGGTAGATAGGTTTCTAAATAATTAGTTAGTACGTATAATCAAATTTAACGAAATCTTCTGAAGAGTTGTTGATGAAAAAATCATGAAAAAACTAAAAAATCCATTCACAAAAAGTGGTACTTTTGGGATTGAAGGATTTTGACGGATAATTCAAATAGTGTGAAATAATACTCTAACAGAATCAAGTCAAGTTTGTAGTATTTTTCTTTTCGTTTTTAAACTCTGTCCCACATACAAAAAGAAAAACATCTGATGTAAAACGCACACACACAACATTCTCGTACTCCAGTTCTCAAAATTATAATTGACAAATTTTATAGTTTGTGTACCAAATTTAATGTAATTCGTCAAAAATTGAAAAAAAACAACTCTTCAGTAAAAGCGCACTTCCGAGTTTACTAATTTTCTTGAAATTCGGAATTTTGGCCATCTTTTTATTTCTAATTAAGTTTGTTTGGATGATAGAATTGTATAATCAACTATGATAGCATTTTAGAGAAAAACATAACCCCACCCCACCCCCTAAAAGTGCCCTTAAATGAATTTTCCCAGAGAAGTTTTTTTAAATAAAAGTTGTATATATTTGTATGTTTATTTTATATATGTTGTTTTAAGAAAATCGCAAAAAAGTAAAAAAAAAAACAACTAGTAAAGGTGGTAAAAGTAAACCATTTCCGGTGATCTGATTTTTTTCAAACTAGGAATTTTCAACAACATATTTAATTCTTATTAACATTATTTAGATGACAGAATTGTCTAATAAACTGAAATAGCACTTTAATTGAAAACCGTTGGAGCCATTTTTGAAAAAATCGCAAAAAAAAAGAAGAAAAAACAGTAAAGTGGTACTTCCGGTTGTGGAATTTTGCCAGATAACATACTGGTCAGATCCCATGTTGATACCTAAACGGAATATCAAGTTTCAACTTTCTATGGTTTTTCGTTTTTGAGGTATACTGTTCACATACATACATACACTCACACACACGCACAGACCATTTGCTAAAAACCACTTTTTTGGACTCAGGGGACCTCGAAACGCATATTTCCGGTGAAAACTTGATATCAAAAATTTGACACGATTACAATATTTCTTCTTATTAGAAGGTAAGAGAAAGTAATAATATATTCATAAAGTTTTATGTAAAATATTAATAAGTAAGTCTTATTATAAGCGGCGCCTCAGACTATTTACATTCTAGTAAAACTAAGAGAGCTTTCGAATATGGAAAAATAATGCGCAAATCATGAGGCAATCCGATCTAGGTATTAAATCATTGCCTCATGAGATTCGCCCTCTATCATGGTGCATAGTGAGAGTTTGCCTCAAATTGTGAAAAAATGGAGGCAAGCCTCATGAGTTGAAGATTTTGGTTGAATAATTTTTTACCTTAAATATTCTTGATTCTCTAAATATCTTAATTATATAAATCCTTTTAAGGTATAGTCAGTCTATCTCAGAATGCACTTAGTAGAAGGTAATTGAAGATTTAACGCTAAGACTTTCAGCAACCTAAAGTAGACAGAGTTGTAGTAATGAAAATAGTAAATTAAATTGAATTTTAAAGTATTTGATACATATCTATGGTATTTAACGCTGGTTAATTCTAAGAAATAATTTATTTTTAAAATAAGAATAATGTGTGATAAATGTGCGTTTATATTCTATATAAAATGATGTGTGACAAATTCAATGATCCATGGAGGGATACTTTCATAAAGTTTTATAAAAAAGAAAAAAATAATAATAATAATAATAATAATATATAAAAACTTGTCAAATATTAAAATAAATTAAGTGTAACTAAAAAGATAGAGATAGTAGATCAAACGAGCTACAGTGGCCGCTACTTTAAGAAAAGGGTGTTCAGAAGTAAAGAGGAGGGAGGGAATCTGTCCAATTTATAATATTTCCTGCTTCTTCATATACTTTTTCTATTTTATCATCCCAATGTTTATTTTGGCTAAATTATGTGTCGACTTGAAATTCCACTATTTAATTAAAAAATATATTAATTATCCGAACTTTTATTTTTTTAATAAATTTTCGCTGCTGAAAATGTCAAAATTATTATTTTTTTTTGTAATTTGATATTAAAAGAAATTCAACAAAACTTTAGGTGTTTGGGACATAATCTTTAAATCGATATCTTCTGGTATTTTATCCGTCGTAGCATGCATTGTGATTTTGTTCCTGAGCGGTTTCGGATTTTCATCCATCGTCAGATCAAATTCACCAAGTTGGTGTAGAGAGTTCACTTCAACCTAATGTTTCTGTTACACTGACACTTGTTGGTTTGTTGATTGTATATATGTGCGGGAGGTTATAGGTTATGTTACTATGTGTATGTGTTTAATGACAAAATGGAATTATTTGAAATTAAGATTAGATATTAGAAAATAGTGTTTTGAAGGATACTTTCTAACTAAATTTTAATAGTGTTGTTAAGTATATTCAATGTTTTATCAAGTTATTTTTATTAGGGGGAGGGGGGCGATAAGTTATTTCAGGAGTATACTGTACTAATACGAATAGATGAAGTTTGAAGGAAGGCTATGCAAAGTTTATGGACAGTCAATAAATTGTACAAGTAATAAATAAATGTGAAATACAAGCAGGGTTGTTAATACAAGAAATCACTGAACACACACTCATATTGTAATATAACCTTATAACCTCCACACACATATATACAAGCAATAAACCAACAAGTGTGACTGTAACAGAAACATTACGTTGAAGTAAACGGTCTACACGAACTTGGTGAATTTGCTCTGACGATGGATGAAAATCCGAAACCGATCAGGAACAAAATGAATAGGCATGCTTCGACGGATAAAATACCAGATGTTATCCAGCATTGCGGATCCATCTATATATTCAATATTATGCGGTACTTTGATAAAAATTAAAATACTACCTATTTTTTCAGTCGGGCTTAACGTCCAACTACCAAATTAGGTGTCGTGGACGGGGGGCGGAAGCATCTACTTTACTAATAACATTTTTTTAAATGAATATTTAATTTAGCACTTATACGCGGGACTCGAAATGGGGTCCTCCCACTTTCAAATCTATGCTCATAACCAATACACCAACTTTATATGTAGTTGGCCTTTCTTAGGGCATTGGCCCAAACCTCCGCAGTCATACAGTGGTGATGCCGTTTGTGACGGACACAAGGACATCCGGCGTCTGCTAGCCCTCGGTCCTCCCAAGTTTGCCATCATCTTGCTCAAGCTTGCGCTTATCCTGGACGCAGAATGTCAATTTGGTGTCATAAATGCACCCCCTCTAATAGGTGCACCCCCTGTAATGTGTTTGCCGCTCTAATAGGATCCAAAGAGAGGATCCATAGCAGAGAAAGAGAGACAAAATACAAGACCACTCTCTCGGACTAGAGTGGGAGAAACTCCATAAATACAGCAACAGGAGACAGAAAGAGTTCACTCAGCAGTCACAACGTGTCATTTACCTCACCCTTTACCACCCTACCATACTCTACAATTTTAGTGTAAAGTCCAGGCAGTCAATGTCACTTCTTACATTATCAGTGTTCATCCATATCAAGTTTGTTCATTCAAACCAAACCATTTCTGTCCTTCATCATACCCATTTAATGAACAACAGAAATGGTTTGGCTTGAATGAACAAACTTGATATGGCTGAACACTGTATAATGTAAGACGTGACACTGACTGCCAGGACTTTACACTAAAATGCTAGAGTGGTAAAGGGTGAGGTAAATGACACGTTGTGACTGCTGAGTGAACTCTTTCTGTATATCTATCTCCCGTTGCTGTATTTATGGAGTTTCTCCCACTCTAGTCCGAGAGAGTGGTCTTGTCATTTTGTCTCTCTTTCTGTGCTATGGATCCTCCCTTTGGATCCTATTACAGCCGCCTTAGGTGTAACCAATATGAATCTCTCTCTACCTCTACCTCTACATTTATATTAGGTTAACTAAGCAAAACTTGCAGTTTTAATGCTAAATTTTTCAAGTTTATATTTTTGTATTATTATTAATTAATTGCAGTAAGACAAAGTAAAAAGCATTGTCTGTTTTAATCCAGATTTCATTTATTAAATTTTACTTCGTAAAGGACATTGAATCTTTTTATTTATTACAGCTAAACGTTTTTTACATTATTAAATATTTTTATATAAAAAAAGAAATAAAGAATTCAGGTCGCTAATAATTATTGCTAATTATTTTCCAAATATTTCACATATATACCCAAGGACGAAATGTTACATTCCATATCTAAATCATGACTCTGCTATTAGTTATATACATTGATCCACCAAAGTAATGTTTACTTCAAATATAAGCGTAAATAGCAATATATGAAAAATTGAGGTGAGAATGGACACCTACACAGATGAATTGATTCCAGTTGAATGACTGTGGTATATTTTGGCTTTGTACTTTTTATTGTTATCCTTTTTCTTTTTTTTTTGGTTTTTTGAATACCACATAATTATTAAACCGCAATGCTTTCTGTGTTGGTCTGTATAATATGGTCTGTAGATTTTTTTTTTTTATTTATTTATTTATTTATTTTTAGGTTTAAGATGAAAATTTGGTTGACCGAATGAATTATAATGTATGGTGGAGGAGGTGTAAACCTCGGATACGGCCTTGACTCAGTTAATAACTTGTTTTCTCAAGTATGGAATCTAATAACATCATTTACACTTCTTTCTTTTATTTTTTTTTTTTTTTTTTTTTTTTTTATAGTCCCCTATTATTTATTATAGTTATCTGGTATAAATAATCTATCCAACACTTTTACTCACACTATTTTATTTTTATGAATGAATTCATTAAGAATTGGAGAATGATGTAATTTAAACATTATTTTTTTTTTACTTTCTCTTAATCCTAATGAGAGAGGAAGTATTGTAATCGTGTCAAATTTGGGATATCGAGTTTTCTCCGGAAATATTCGTTTTGAGGTCCTCTGAGTCCAAAAAAGTGGTTTTTAGCAAATGGTCTGTTTGTGTGAGTGTGTGTATATGTGAACAGTATAGCTAAAAAACGTAGAAATTTGAAACTTGATATTCCGTTTAGGTATCACAATGGGATCTGACTGTGGGTCATCTGTCAAAATTCCTCAACCGGAAGTACCACTTTACTTGTTTTTTTTTTTTTTACTTTTTTGCGTTTTTCTCCACAAATGGCTCCGGCGATTTTTTTTGAAACTTTGTCTATCAACTACACATACAATGAGCTACAACTTTTATTTGAAACATTTCTCCAGGAAATATCATTTAAGGGCACTTCTGGGGGAGGGGATGGGGTTAGGTTTCCATCTAAAGTCCTATTTCAGTTTATTAGACAATTCTGTCATCTAAATAATGTTAATTAAAATTAAATATGTGGTTGAAATTCCAAGTTTCAAAAAAATCGGATAACCGGAAGTGCGTTTATTTTACCACTTTACTAAATGATTTTTTTTAACTTTTTCACGATTTTTTCAAAAACGACTCCGTCGATTTTCTTGAAACTTCTTATATAAACTACACATACAAAGATCTACAACTTTTATTTTAAAGATTTCTCTGGGAAAATTAATTTAAGGGCACTTTTGGATGAGGGGTGGGGTTAGGTTTTTCTCTAAAGTGCTGTCATAGTTGAT
>JAAEAF010012646.1:0-20970 GCA_011037195.1 Triatoma infestans
TCCGTTTCCCCCCAATTCATCCCCCTAATTAATCTCCTCCGGTAGTCCACCGGTCAATCTGCAATATCCCAAGATATCCTTCAACCAACTCACCCAGGCAATCCTGCAAGAGTGGTGTCCTCCCAAATACACGAAACCTAATACCAGTGAAACGGAGACACTAACATAAGTAGTGATACACCGTTTCCCTAACTCCATCATCACAGTTCTGACATACGAGACTAGACGTTCTCCCATGTACAAGATTTTACAAGTTATAAATGGAGTTGTAGACTGTGCATGTAGTTGCAGTCGATTGGACATCACAGTTAATGTCCCTTTTGGTTTTAACCAAACTATACATGTTGCAAAATATAGTTTTCAAAACACCATACTAAAAAAATACCAAGTTTGAAGAAATTGGTACCGGAAGTGTGTCTTTAAAGACGGGGATTTTCTCTAAGACGGCTCAACATACTTACTTTAAACTTGGTTAATGTATTTACTTACATATTATATAAATCGTTTACTTTTATATGTAACTTTTCTCTTTGTGAATAATATTTTGGCCAAATTTGAATCAAATCAAGTCTGAAAGTTAGAATTAAAAATTAACTGAGAAATAAATAAGTAAAGCAGTATATTATGCTGTTAAAAAAAAAAAAAAAAAAAAAAAGATTCAAGTAGTTATAATTGTCAGTTTTATAACTAATTACAACTACAATTAAATCTAGATGGTAGTTACAATTATTGCTGTAGTTGTGAGTTTTAACTATGTAATAGCCTAAGTCAGAGAGTAGTCTCTATTAACCAGAGAGAGCCTCTCTTCTCTCTGCTGGCTATTACAACTACAACTACTTTATTGATCAAAACAAAACTGCAATAGCAACTACAATATATATTTGTAGTTGTAATTGTAACTACATTTCAACTAATGAAATTGTAGTTCATAACTTGTAATTGTCCCATTGTTAAAGCTAAAGAAGGTCTTCTGATTGTTTTACATTACATGCTGTTATACAATTTTGTTGGGCTACTTATCGTCTTGTGTACAGGTTAAGAACAATATGATTAAAGGTGATAAGAATGCAGTACTTAGTGATTAATATTTTCAAAAATTAAGATTTTCCATTATGAGATAGATATAATTAGGATTAGGAATAAAAGCAAGTCATGACTTTTTCACTCTCAAGTTTTCAAACATCGTATGAAATAACTACGCATGTTGTCAATATTGTACTGAAGCAAGTACTACTTATGTAACTATAAACTGAAGGGAACGAATTAGGTCAGTGATATAGCACGGTGGATTTCCCACACGGAGATTTCAGGTTTGTGTCCAACAGTGCTGCCCTTAGTTTTTTCTATTTCTTAGGAGCCTTCCACGGCTCATTTCCTGGAAGCAGGAGTGCAATGAGAAGACTGTTAGGTGTTTAGTGTGGATAATAAAAGAGTGCTGTGTGTTTATATGTGTGCGTGTCTGAGGTCTACTATTATTATTATCATTATTATTATTATTATGAAAGTCCGGTAATGTTATCAGTTTTAGAAGTTGGTTGGGATAAACTGTCTAAGGAATGTAATAAAGATAAGGGCTAAGACAGCTTACAGGAGACTGGTATGATTTACAAGTCAGGTGAAAATAGGATGAAAGGAAGGGGAAAATAGACCAGACACCCTCAGTCACAGGGATAAAGGAGTAGGGATGTGAAGTATTTAGTGTTGGTAATTGAAAATAGGTATGTAGGGATAGAGAGGGAGTTAGAAACTGGTGGAAGAAGACGAAGAGAGGTCTCTCTCTCTCTCTCTCTCGGTGGAGGTAAGCTACTGTGCTGCTGGAAGATCAATAGTGGAGAGTTCTTGCTTCCAGTACAGCTACTACTCTCTCGACAGTTCTACGGCCCCCTTCATTATACCACTGCCACATTAATCGTAAGACGTCTCTATGCTCCTCCTAGCCGTTATTCCCTTTACAGTCACTTGTCCTCTCTTACATTCACATAGTATATCTCACTTGCTCACTCTCTGTACCTCAAGAGACTTGTCACCTTTTGTTTTTCACTATCTTTTCTTTCTGTGTCCCCTCTTCCACGCGCTTTATAAACTAAACCAACCTTCTACCATCTTCATCGAATTGCTTTACGTTTTAATCTCGGACCAACTAGTTTTCACTCACACCTTAGCTCACAATATAAAAGTCTTAAAAGACAAACGTCCACTATTCATCCATTACAAACAATTTATCTCCTACCACGCAACTGTTTGTTATACCGGGCAGCTAGTCTTTCATCACCCACATGTTCCTTAGTTATATCTTGTGGTTTGATAACAGCGATCATTTAATATTTTTTTTTTGTCTCTTTTATTGCTATAAAAACAATCATATTTTTTTATTGAAAAACACAATGAAAGGCGTGCCAATAACATAGAATCTACCTCATTATATTTGAATTTAACGCCAACAAATTCCGCAAAACCAAAATGTTACAAATAAAAAAGATAGGGTTATATCTGTGCAGTGAGCATTGCAATTATCGCTCCTGTCTTTTGGTTATTACTGTACTGCTCACTGCTAAGAATTTTATCCAAATGTATTGGTTGTTGCCTTTGCAGAACACCTTTTTGTAATAGTGGCTGGAAAACAACTTTTGAAAGTAGAAATAGTCACAACCTTACACTTTTTACTAATTATGAATTGGGCTCGTAATTATAAACTGAAATTCAACCTAACCAAAACAAAAGTTTTATACATACCCAGAAAATAGCGACAATTAAATATTTCTATTTTTATGGAGTAATTCCAAACTGGAATACTGCCAGAGATGGAATATTTGGGCGTAATATTTGAATTGGAATAGCCATTTAAATAGTATAGTATCCAGATCTTCATGGTTAGTGCATTCTATGTCCAAGCTGGCTAAACTTTATTGGAACATACGATCAGGGGCATTGAGGATAATATATACTGCAATAGCATTCCTTCTTTTATTATTATGTGCTGTTCCTGTTTGGGACAGAGCACGTACGTTAAATATAATTAGGAAAAACATGAAATCAATACATGGACTATTCCTGTTATGCATAATTAAACTTATAGAACAATTTCGTATGAAGCTGCTATTATAATTGCAGATGCCATAATTAAGATGAACAAAGATGACGAATTAATAATAAAAAATTCAATACACTAATCAATAGAACAACTCTCAAAACACAATATTTTTAAATGACTAGTATCTAATTGAAAATGGACACATCCAGATCTTATGGAATCCATTATGAATTCAGCGCTCAAAGAGCAATATAATAAAAATGAAATATTCTCTGATGGAAGTAAAAATGAAGGGAATGTGTTGGATGTGCATTTCTGGATTATAAAAATGGTTATGAAATTTATCATGAATGTTGTAGGCTATATCCTGGAATGATCGAACAATCAGGCCGAAAAATTAGCAATATTAAAATCGCTAACTTGAATGGGCAATTCTAGTGAATCATAAGATATACTTTAGATGTCAAGTCAGTCTTGTGATTTTAGATAATTTAAAGAATTCTCATTCAAAGGGGGCGATTACAGAAGATATTAGAAGAATGATGTATGGTACACCAAGAATGGAACATTAGATTTGATTGGGTAAAAGCCTATGTTGGAAAAGTTGGCACTGAGTTTGCGGACTCTTTCGCTAGAATTAGAATTAAAATGGCGCTGGTGGGAGGTGATCCAACCCAGACACCGCAGCCAACATATTGAAGCTTATTGTGCCTATAGAGAAAACCTCCCCTCGTCAAGGACTTTCCTCACTAGTCCCTCTTGCAGTACGATCTCCACCTGTCTCAACGTGCCAGAGATGTCGTACCAACAGGCGACGCAGTCGAACAATAGGTGAGAGACCGTCTTATCCTCTTCCTCACATAGTCTGCAAAAGGTTCCGAATTAGACTCCTTTGCTAAATAAGCCGCTCAAAAATTTTTATTGCCAATCTCGAACAATATCCGCTCACGGTCTCTTTTGAAATAATAATTCAAGGAGGAGAGTTACCAAAAATGGAACATGAATTGGCAAGAAACTGAGAATAGTGTATTGGCAAAGAAGTTCTTCCCAATACACTATTCTCACAATATCGTCTGGATAGAATAATATCTCACATTAACTTGACTCATTATCGGAATATGGCAAAAATAAGGCTTACCACTTTAGTTTTAATATGGTAGACAGCCCAACTTGTCAATGTGATGGTGATTTAGAACAGACATGGAGGCATCTAATATATGAGTGTTTAATGTTCGTGGTACAAAGGAGCAAACTTATCAGATGACAGACTGTTCTTAAAAGAAAGAAATGGCCAGTTTCCGAATCTGGCTTATTTTTTATTTTTAATTTGGAAAATCTTATTTATATAAAATAATCTTGCCCGCAAAGGGAATCTGTTGTATGCAGCTCCTCGGGAAATAACGACCCCATGGATTATTACAGCTCAGTACTCCATGAATTGGTCAGAACAGTACACAATACACTTAAACTACAGATACTTTATCCACGATTGTATTTATAAGGATATATGTATTCATAAGGATAAATGTATTCATAAGGATGAATGTATTTATAAGGATGCATGTTTTTTTTATAAGTATGAAAGAATTTATAAGGATGAATGTACTTACTAGGATAAATGTAAATATTCTCGTACACGATCAGAATTAAGAAAATATTGTATTTATGTCTGTACTAATGATCAATTAGTTTTTGATCTGTCAAACTAATTAAGCAAAAGTAAAAGAGAAAAGTAGGTTTAAATTAAAATAAAAAGGTTAGGACTGTATCTATTTTGTTAGTTTTTTTTTTTTTAGAATGTTCCAATAAATAGATTGTTTTATTAAAAGTTAAAGTGCCTATTTAATATAGTTCAGGTGCAAAGGACCATTGATGTTGTGCACCTTTCAAAACACACGAAAACCACTTTATCCTTTACAGAGGACAAACACAGTATACAATCTAGGGTCTTCATCTCTAATTAATTGGCGTAAGCTAAGGGAGAAGGAAAGGATTAGCACAGAGGTAGCGCGCTGGGCTAGCAACGCGGCGGTCCCGGGTTCGAATCCAGCATGCTTGGAGGTTGCGTGGCGGTTTCCCTTTCAACTAGCGCTTCCTCTTTCCATTTCAACATGCGTTGCGCAAGCTTTCGAGCATGCCTCTTGAGGCATTCAATTTGTTGTCCACACTTCATCCGCTCAGTGTGCATTTTATCGATGGTTTCAGAACCGGCATTAACTATTTCTGCAGATTACCTGTTTTTGAAAAGTGCACGAAAAAGAAAAAAACAGCGAGCCCTCATCTTATGAAACCATTTGCAATTGACCTTAATAAGGGCTCGCCATAAAGAGAATTTAATTACAGGCTACCGTGAGCAAGGAGAATCGTTGAAAACGTTTTTGGGTTGATGGTGCCAGCTTCAGAATTTTTCGTAAGCCTATAGAAATTACAGTTATTGGGACTGTGGTTGATATAGTGTTAACTTGTCTTCTGCTTCATAATTTTCTCCGGGCGCAGCCGGATGCAGCAAGACAGTATTCACCTCATAGAAGTTTTGATCACGAGGATGAAAGCACTGGTGAAGATATTTAAAGCACATGGAGAGAAGTTACTTCCAGTGATAATGGTATGAGTTGTTGGCATATAATTTCGATAATCTTCTATAAAATCAGGTGCCCCTTGATTACAGACATAATCAGAAATCTGCTGTCGGAGATATTATTAATTAATAATAATAGTTGAATAATATCATTACTAATAAAATTATTATTAAAATAATAATTAAATAATATTTAAAATTAATTAAATAATATATAACCTATATAAATATCATACAACACATAGCGAGATCAACAAGACGAATAGAATGTTGAACGAAAATCCAAGTAGTTGGATTCATGTGCGCTGTGGTTGCGTCATGAAAATAAAGGCCCATTGAACTTCCATGAGGTATGCAACAACGCATGCCTCTCGTCATCACACCGTGCGCTATGAAGCATGCCTCTCTTGAAAGAAAAGTTGCACCAGTGTGGACATACCCTTAGATTTTCTCTTCCTAGGGAGCCTCTACAGCTCACTGTCCGAGAGAATACTCCTCGGAAGCCGGGAGTGCACTGAGAAAGCTCCAAAGGGCATAATAGATCTTTCAGGTCGCAGTGCAATAATCCTCTATAATCATCTATAATGATCATTATTTTTATTACTGTAATTACTTTGGCAAATAATTAAAAAGTTGTAAATAATGTTTATTATTATCATAATTCTTATTTTATTTCCTAATGACCAAGAGTCATGTTTACATAATTGTAATTCTGCTATTTTCATTCAAAATGTAATTCTGCTATTTTTCATTAAAATTAATAAGAGGAAGCATTAATAATTATCTAAACACAATACGTTAATGCATTTGATATGAACATAAGTTCCATTTTAGCTAAACTGAAATGTAATTCAATTATGATGTAATACTTAATGAAGAGCGTGCAGAAAATAAAATAAATGGTTCTTTATCCATTAGTTAAAGGAAAAACACCCATAAACTCATAGACCATTCCCTGAAAACATTTTTTTTCATACTCAGGGGACCTCAAAACATTTATTTCCGGAGGTGAAAACTCCATTTCGAAAATTTGACACGAACACAATATTTCCCTTTTCTTAGTGGAAGTGAGAGAAAGTAAAAAAAAAAAGTAAAAAAAAAAAACAGATTTGTACAGGTGAAGTACACCCATTCAAACAGAAGATTTCTTACTTTTTTTTTAGTTAGAAAGTTGGGAACTAGTTGCCAATCTACCTTATTAACGCCCAGTATATCCTCAACGGAAACACACTTGACCTTTCTTGATGATTCTTGACAATGCTACCATCCAATTAGTATAAGCATTCTTCCAGGCAGCTACACTAAAAATAACCTGCTATCTACAATGATAGTTGTTTGCTATCTCACTCGGGGGTCATCATTATATATCTACTCATTCACTAGTAGTAGTTTACAACTTTGTATTCACTTGTAAATTGCTATTCAACTAACTATAAGAGGCCTCCTTAATTTGTAATTCGTAATTTTCAGTGAAATTGTAAATTCGAAAGTACATATAATAACCTATTGTTTTTTGGTACACGGTATATTATTTTTTGCATGTTAAAATAAGGATATTTTTATATTGTGTTTACAAAAAAAAAAAAAAAGTGCTTTATACTATATCTCATAAGTAATATTTAAAAAATATCTCAATAATCCTTCAAAAAGAGCACAATAAACGAAGGTAAAATTTTGTTTATATATGTGGTAATTTAAGTAATTAGTGGCCAAATATAAATACATAATATATGGTGAATGATTTACACTGGAAATCGCTATAATCAGTACCCGCCAAGTGAAAGGTTCCTTCTAGTGGTTGTGGTGTACCAGTCTATCAGTAGTATTCAAAAGCGTAATTAAGTCAGAAGTACTTTTATTGGGATTAATAACGAAAACAGCAGTAAACTCACTGTCTGTAGTATATACTTTTTTTGAAAATAACTTAGAAGGCAGTTCTTGTCTTTCGAATATTGGTATAAATGACTTCTTACTTTGTTTCAGGTGTAGAAGGAAGTATTGCGATCGCTAAACATGAGTGATCATATTTCTCGCGAATTATATGTGGAGTTTCTTTTTGGAGGCAATAATAAAGTTGTATCTGAAATATAATTGGTGTGATGTGATGTATGTTTGTAGTAGCTTGTGAAGCACGAGCGGTATAGTAAAAGGGGCTTGTGAGTATATATGTTTAAAAGAGAGAAGTATTAGAAATAATCAAGAGAGCACCAGTGTTTTTAAAATTAATATATTATTCTCTAAGCAAATTTAAGTACTTTACAATATCACAACTATATCTTAATAAATCAGATGTTTATTTAGAATAAAGGCAAATCTCTATCACTGGCACAGTTTAAGAGAGCGATTCCTGAAGCAAGCGTTCTGGGTTGAATGTCTGTTCAGACTGTGTTAAAGAAATGCCTTCTAATTGTTTGTCCAAATCTTCCCCTGTGAGAAGAAGCGGTAGACAATGCTAACAAAGTTCATGAACTCTTCCTGTAACTGTACTTCTTCTACCTGGGTTACCCTTTTGCCAACAAGCTCGCATTTTTCTCATAATTTTCTTCAATTAAAATAGATATAATTTCTTGCATCCATCACATATCCTACATAGAATCTAATACAACAGAAACAGCTAGACCTCCCAGTCCTCTGCGCTTACGTCGAGTGTTTACTATATCTCATACATGGCTCCAAAATGTTCTTTAAACTCTGACCGTTTCTGTGACCATTTAAGACTCCATTTTTATTACAACATTTTTTTTGGGGCAAATTAATTTTCTATAGGGTCTAGAAAAGGTGTGATATTGGGCATTTCCTCTATTATAATAAGTTACTATCGCTCTCACGCGTTGGCCTAGTGGCTAGCGCACTAGCTTTTCGTGCAAGAATTCAGGGTACGATTCTGTGAGGGCAAGTTGGTGTGGACCCAGCATCGTGATGAAAAGTAGGAAGTACAGTTAGTAGCGCCCTAGATAGCGAAGGCCGGAACTAAACGGCGTGGAAACTGCGGCGTGCTTTCCACACGCCCCCTCAATACAAATCGCCGTCTGGCAAGCCTTCGCTCTTCATGAGCTGTTGCGCCTTAGGGTTTTTCTTTTTTTATATAAGTTTCTATCACCTACAAAGTATGAATAATAATAATAATTATTATACTTTGCAAAAATTGCAGATTTGAAGTAAATCTGTTGACCGAAAGTGAGGTATTATGAATTTTTTTTTTCTTTATTTCGGTAATTCTGAGTAAGACGGACCCCCAACATGGCCGACCACTACCTACGGTAACCTGCTCAATCCCACTCTTCCATCACAGTCACAATGAAATCCATGACATCGAGAGTAACGATTTAAAATTCAATCTTCTCTCCTTACACCTACTGAAACTAGTTTTTTTTTCTTGCAACAGTTTCCACACCACCTTGCGGTATATTGCTCGGCGCGCAATAGGTATAATTTTTCTTAGGTTTAATTATTTGTTAGGTATAATTATTATTATTAATACAATTATTCAAGAATTAAAATTAAAATTAATCGGAAGAATGCACGTAGCATGTGGGTGTAGCAAGAATGGGTGTAGCTGAGCCTTAGTTTGGTGTCGGCCATGTTGGGGTCCATCTTACTCAGTTTTACCTTTATTTCAGTTTTCTAAGATTTTTTTTTTAACGACTTTAACTAAGTTTCTTAAAACTTAGAAGACTAACTGTTCAAATATAGACCTATCACTTTTATTTATAAATCTTGTTTCCAAAAAAAAAAAAAAATTATTTTATACATAATTTAAAGTCACTCATTACTCAAAATTGTCATTTTATGTAGCTTGGTTTCCATCACAAATACATAATATTGAAGTCATTCAGATAGTCATTTAATAGTATCGAGAAAGTAGTGTGAGTGTTTCACACCGGATTTTTTTGTTTTTTATTCAGAAAAAAATCTAGCATGAAATATGCACACGACTTTCTCTTATTGTAATGAATACAGTTTAATGGAATTTTGTTTAAAGATGGCAACACTGTAGTTTACTTTTAATCTCTAGAGATTAGAAAATAAAACTTTTGTCACTAAGTTTAGTGGAATAATTGCACATTGAGTCTGTTATTGTAGAAAAGTTATTTTCTGTTTCACGCTTTATAATTAAATGAGAAGTATTATAGTTTATTAAAATATATCTTATATTTGACGGACTAATTTGTGCTTGAATTTGCATTTAATATAATCCAGCAAGTTGTTAACCTACCGATTATAATCCCACATAATTTTAGCAATACGTATAGTAAGATTGCCCTTTAAGTTTATGGATAATAGCAAGAGCTTATGACAACAGCTTGTATGTTTAGATAAGTATCTAACTGAGAATACTTAAGAGATACTTAGCCAACTTGAGAGGTAATCTAACATGTTTGTTTGTTACTGCAGAGAATTGCTAATAATGGAGAGGACTTAACTATATTATTGGCGTTCCAATTTAGTAATGCAATTGTTTATTCCAAACATTGACCATCTTCTACCATAATGTGTATGTTTGTCACCACTATTGGAGTGAATGATTTCCTTTTATTTCCTCTTTTACTTTCACTTTAAGTAGAACTTTTACTTTCACTTTCGCACTAAGTAGAACTATTGAAATTGTATCAGATTTTCGATATTGCCTTCGAAAATACTTGCTGTAGGATGTAGTTCTGTATAAATAAGATGTTTTTTTTTTTTTTTTTTAAATTACTCGCTTCCTTAAGCGAATAAATTACTGTATTCGATGAAAGAAATCAAAGAATTTAACAAAGCATGCTATATTTAATTTAAAGTGAAATAAAGAGACTTATGTTGAGGAAATTCAACACAGCAAGCGTTGGGAGCGTATGTTGCCGGTACTTCTGCGACTACTCTATAAGGACAAGCGAATGCTACAGCATTAGGAGCAAGCTTCCACGAGAAAAAATGTTATTAACGCCCGGTAATTACAGGGCTTAAATGATAATTAAATCAATATTTGAATAGTTGAATTAAAGCCAACCATCCAATAGTCGTAACTTAAAAGAAACTGCTTATAGCAACAAATCACCTGTCCGCAGTAAGCTCTCGGCCAACAGTCTTTCTTCAAGTCCAAAATTCTCATTAAGGAGCCAGATTACATCAATCTACGTTCATCGCTCGGTCACTCTAACCACCCTCATAGGAACGTCCTACTCCACTAGTCTGTAAAATATAAAATTGTGAATAATAGTGTGTATTATTTCAACAACAACATTTACAATGAATTCTGCAAAATATTAAGTATGATAATTAAGATGCATAATTTTACTATTAAACAAGCATAACTCAAAAATTGGACATCGTAGAAAATTCAAACTTGTTATTTCGTTTAGGTATCACCATTTGTATCCAACAGTATGTTACCTGTCAACATTCCAAAACCGGAAGTACCGTACCAGTTTACTTGATAAATTTTCAATATTTTTTGTGATTTTTCTCAAAAATTTTGTACAAAGAATTTGTACAAACTTCTTGTATATCTTTAAAAAAAAACTTCTAGTTTATGACTTTATTTTTAACATATTTTTTTTTTTAATTCATTTAAGGGAGTTCTGGTAGAGGGGGGTTAGGGTTATGCATGCGATGACCACAACATGAAGCAGGGCTATTATGGAAAATATCTCTGATGTTATGCATTCCTTGCTAGATATAATCTTTCATTAAGATGTACGATTCCATCATCTATATAATATTGAATAAAATCAAATGTGTGGCTAAAAATCTTCGTGAGTGAAGAAGATCGATTGTCCGGAATTGCGACTTTAATGAACACATTTTCTCAGTTGTTTCTTTTTGCGATTTTTCCTATAACGGCAGTAAGTTTCATTAAGGATCGCAAGGGGGATAGGATAGAGTGCACTTTTGCGTCTCTGTCCGCTTGTAACTCCCCAAGTCAACCTCACCTCCACGTGATGCGATCTGGACACCTCCCTCGGGAGGTGGCAAACGAGGCACTGACGGGAGCCGGAATGAACCCCTCTGGCTCTTCCCCCTCCCCCCTTTCCATCCCAGTGATCCTTCCTAATCCCTGTAGATATCCCCACCCAAGCCGAGAAGAGATTCGCGTCGAGGCTGAATGCGTACAGGGTGGTAAAACATATGTGCGGTAGCGGTCACCTTGAGGAACCGGGCGAAACTCCATTGTATTGTAGCCTTCTCGTGGTATGGAGAGCAGAGACAAAGCGCAAAGCTGATGCGGAAGGCAGGATGTGGTTGTCAAAGCGGCAATGGAAGCGGATGGGGAAGGAAAGGGCCGCTTCCAAGAAACCGGCCTAGGAAGGAAATGTGGTGGCTGCGTCTTCTCTGGGGATGCCCGGCGGGAGGAGAAGGGAGGTAGCCGGATCATCCTTCCCGACTCCCAAGCGGGCTCCTAAACGGGGAAGATCTGAGTTAAGCATTCCAATGTATGAATGTGCGTGCGAATGAAGTGTGGAAGGGCCAATGCCGGGGCAGGGGTGGCAAATCGCTTGACTTTCTGCTACTGGCAGGACGTCTTCCAACATTTCTCGGGAGCCACTGTTTTCTAGGACGGGTGGGCCTGTGTCGGGTTTGGCACCCCGACACGTGTGTGAATGTTTTGTGTGAATGTGGATAGGTTTAGGATCTTCATAGAGTGTGAATAGATGTATGTGAGAAGCGTAATTATGTTTTAATGGATAAATGTATTTATAAGGATGAATGTATTTATAAGGATGAATGCATTTATAAGGATGAATGTATTTATAAGGATGATTGTATTTATAAGGATGAATGTATTTATAAGGATGCATGTTCTTTTTATAGAATGAATGTATTTATAAGGATGCATGTTCTTTTTATAAGGATGAATAAATAAATAATACACGATTAGAATATAGATGATAAGAATGATAAGGAAATATGTCTGACTGTACTGATGATCAATTAGTTTTTGAGCTGCCAAACTAATCAAGCAAAATTAAAACAGTAGAGCAGCAATATAGTGAAATAAAGAGGTTAAGATTGAACCTATGTGGTTAGATTATTATTTTTTTGTTCCCATAATATAGTGTGTTTATTAAAAGGCAAAGTGTCTATTTAATGTAGTTCAGGTGCAAAGGACCATTGATGTTATGCACAAAAATACCAAAAAAACCTTTCAAAATACAAAAAAAAAAAAAAAAAAGCATTCCAAGTACGGGTCCGGAGACGAGTGGCGCCAGGGTGCCGAAGAAAGCTAGGGGTCTGAAGAGATGGCTGCGGTTTCATTCAGAGATGCCCTCAGTAATACTCGTATTGCGATTGCCCCGGAGGGCTATCCTCAGGTCCACCTAACTGAAGATCAGGTGGAGAGGGTACAAGCCGAGGTAGTCGCTAGAATAATTGGCGAGAACGGCCTGCGCAGTTGAGGGACTACTATCTATCCAGAGGCGCCGTCATTGTCAATTGTGGCAATGAGGCAACGCGGAACTGGTTGGAGGCAGTGACCCCCAACTCTCCAGATAGGAGAGGGGATAAATCTACGGGCCAGATTTATATTATATTACATTCAATAGATATTTATATTATATTTCAATAGATTATCTGTTAAAATTCTTCAACCGGAAGTGCCATTAACTGAATATTTTTTTTTTTCACTTTATTGCGATTTTCTCAAAACTGGCTCCAACGATTTCTTCAAATTTGTTATATGAACTAAGCATACTAGGATCCACAACTTTTACTTTGGGAAAATTCATTTAAAGGCACTTTTGCGGCGGAGTAGGGTTAGGTTTTCCTTCAAAGTGCTATTTCAGTTCACCATACAATTCTATCATCTATAATATTAAATAATATTAATTACAATTAAATATGTTGATGAAATTTCGAGTTTGAATAATATCGGACGTTCGAAAGTGCGTTTTTACTCAAAAGTATTTTTCAATTTTCTGCTATTTTTCTAAAACGACTCCAATGATTTTTCTTTATCCTATGAATGTGAACTACACATACAAAGAACTACAACTTTTATTTGAAATATTTCTCCTGGTAAAGTCATTAAAGAGGGCTTTTAGGGGATTGGTGGGGTTATGTTTGCCTCTAAAGTGCTATCATATTTGATTATACAATTCTATCATCTAAACAAAACTAATTATAAATAAATAGATTGCCAAAATTCCATGTTTCAAGAAAATTAGTAAACCGGAAATGTGTGTTTTTACTGAACAGTTATTTTCAGTTTTTGTTATTTTCTCCTAAAAAAACGTTGACAAATTTCATTAAATCTGGGTGAACTAACTATAAAATTTATCAATCACAATTTCATTTGAATTGTTACTGATATAGTCTAGCCTCCAATTTCTTTGGTTTCGTTGGTTATTTTAAATGACAGCGACAGAACTGGGTGACAGTTAGAAAGTTTATTTAATTTAATGTTTACAAATTGGCTGTCAATTGTTTACAATATTTACGAGCTTTAAAACTAAGTTAATAACTTCTTTAGCCGGAAGTAAATTAGCATCAATATAAGCTAGAAATGGCTTCATCCAATTCAGGCAACAACAGATTATTTGTATACATCAAAACAACACTAAGAAAAGGTTTTTACATATTTCTAGTACAATTTACAAGTATAGTGAAAACATGTTTTAAGAAAACGTGTTGATGAAGTTGGTGAGTTAATTTGCATTCAAAGTGGCACACAGCCTGGGTATCATGAACTCAATTAACACGTTTAATACTAAAGTGGATGTACTTGTTTATGTGTATGTATGTTTGTATGTATGTGTTTGTGTTTTATATATATATATCGTATGGATTACAGTAGAAGGCATCGTTACCACAAAATTTGCTAAGCTCTTTTGACATGCTAATTCTCTTGACTTAACTATTCGCGCTAAGTCCCCCACCTTGTAAGTTTTCGCAAACCAACAACACTGTTCTACCTTTCTATATATAAAATGTATACCAAACTTAGGTAAGAACTTGTACCATTTTCTCAGTACATTAGTAAATTATACATAAGATATGTAAATAAGATTTCTCCACTCACTTAAAGCATTATCTATTCTTCTAATAGCATTTCCATTACACTACCAATAAATAAACAATTTATTTACTTGAGATTACATTTCAACAATCATATCGAATTTATATATAATCTTATGTATTTCTGTCAAGTATCTGTGTAGTATCTGGTATCAATTTACTTTTTCTACAGTTCATATTTTTAGAAATGCAGTTTTTAGAAATCCCCTATGAGCTTAGAACCGTTGCTCTAGAAACCCTGGAGGTGCATTACCCCCATGTCAACATGGCTGCGGATTTACACTGATGGTTCGTCCTTGGGGCCCAATTCAAACACGGGAGCAGGTATATATGAATGCAGGAAATTTTCAGTGCGCATGTCCTGTGGGGAGTATCGCGACAAATTTTGAGGGCGAAGTGAAGGGAATTACGCTTGCTCTCGATAAAATACGAGTAAGTTCGGATTCACACGTTGTGATCCTGGTAGACTAGCAAGCAGCCATCACAACTGTCACCAGTTCAACCTCTCATGACTCCTAGGGTGTTCAGTACTGCCGGGTGAGGTTACACCAACTGATAGCTCGTGGTGTTAACGTGGTATTGCAATGGATTCCTGGGCATTGTGAAATCCCCCGGCAATGAAGAGGCCGACAGGCTTGACATTAAGCACAGCCAAGCGCCTGCTAGAACTCACCATTCAGAAGATCCACCCTGGAGAGATACCGACAGCAGACCGCAGGAAAACAGTGGGCCCAGTTATTATCACAGAACGGACGAATCCCACCTAAGCTACCCCGCAGAATGTCCGTGGCCTATTTCAGATTGCTGAGAGGCCACGATTACCTCCAAAAACATTTACATCGCGTCGGATTAACAACGAGTACAGTCTGTCAATTGTGCCTTCAGGATGACATTTCGGCAGATCACCTTGACGCTTGTCCCGAATCAGCGGACATTAGTTCTCTCTTTGTCGACGAGGATAACCCCTATTGTCGATTATTAATTTTATATTGGGCCGCGTGACATAGAATGGCTGAATAGCCTAAGTCAAGGCATAAAAAAAAAAGAAAAGAAATGCAGGATAAGTGCTAGAAACAAGTTTCTCCGGGACACTGTGATATGACATTTGACCAAATATTGTTAATTAACTTTGAATATGTGAATGGGTGCGGAATGCTGGATAACATCTGGGATTGTATCCATCGTGGCATGTATATTTTTGCTATTCTTTACCGGTTTCGGGTTCTCATCCATCGTTCAGATTAAGGTTTTCAAGTTCGGATAGAGAGTTGACTTCAACTTTATATTTTGGTCACGCACTAAACTTGTTGATTCCATGCGGGAGGTTATAAGGTTATGTTGATTTGTTGTGTGTTGTATGTGTTTATAAAGAAAAATTATGATTAAATATTAGAAAATGTTGTACAATAATAGAATGCATGTAATATTAATATAAGAATAAACGTAGATATTACAGTAGTTATTTATTTATTTTTTAGAAGCTTTTAACTTTATACATTCCCTTTTTCTTTCAAATTTTATCTATTCTTTTTTGTAATAATGTATTCTTGAAATTTACTATCACCCACCCCACCTCCTTTTTAAAAACACAAAATACTGAGCATACATCACACAACTATTAAAATTTCATTATAAAGACATCAAATCCGTAGGTATCTTTACGGAGAAATAATGGTACTTTGGAAATGAGAAAGTTCACTTTGACCAAAGCTAGGTTGGGTCCTCTGGTAGCACTATAACAATTTATCTGCGATTTAACTTCTCTTTTTACTTTCTCTTACTCCTAGTAAGAGGAAGTATTGTAATCGTGTCAAATTTTCCGTATCGAGTTTTCACCGGAAATATACGTTTTGAGGTCCCCTGAGTCAAAAAAAGTGGTTTTTAGCAAATGGTCTGTGTGTGTGTATGTGAACAGCATAGCTCAAAAACGAAAAACCGAAGAAAGTTGAAACTCGATGTTCTGTTTGGCTATCACCATGGGATCTGGCAGTGAGTCATCTGTCAAAATTACTCAACCGGAAGTACTACTTTACTAGTTGGGTTTCTTCAAACTTGATATATCAACTACACATGCAAAAAAACTACAACTTTTATTTGCAACATTTCTCTGGGAAAATTCATTTAAGGGCAGTTATGAGAGAGGGGAGGGGTTAGGTTTTTATCTAAAGTGCTATTTCAGTTTATTAAACAATTCCATCATCTAAATAATGTTAATTAGAATTAAATATTTTGTTGAAATTCCGAGTCTGAAAAAAATCGAATGACAGGAAGTGCGTTTACTTTACCACTTTACTAAATGATTTTTCCACTTTTTCGCGATTTTCTCAAAAATGGCTTCGACGAGTTTCTTGAAACTTCGTATATAAGCTAAACATACAATGATCTACAACTTTTATTTAAAACATTTCTCTAGAAAAATTCATTTAATGGCACTTTCAGGGGAGGGTGGGGTTATGTTTTTTCTCTAAAGTGCTATCATAGTTGATTATACAATTCTATCATCCAAACAAAATTAATTAGAAATAAATGGATGGCCAAAGTTCCGAATTTCAAGGGAATTAGGTAACCTGGAAGTGCGCTTTTACTGAACAGTTTTTTCAGTTTTCGTCGAATTTCATTAAATTTAGTACACAAACTATAACGTTTGTCAATTATAATTTTGAGAACTGAAGTAAGAGAAAGTTGTGTGAGTGTTTCACACCAGATGTTTTTTTAATGTGTATCTGTGTGTGCATATGATGAACACATATACACATATACATGCTCACACTCATACATTTTCATTTTATCGACCTTAGAGGACCCTCTAAACACGTATTTCCGATTAAAAAAAAACAACAAAATATCGAAAATTTTACCTCGATCGCGGATAAATTTTCTTACAGAACTAAGAGTAAGTAATAAAAAAAAAAAAAGAAAAAAAAGTATAATGCTGAATGATCATTATTTTGGTGGGTATAATTCAAGAGAAATAAAAATGAGTGAGAATGAAATGAAAGAGAATTTGAGAAATGACTTTGCCTGAATTGTCACCAAGATAAATGTAAGATTGAATAGTAAAATAGAATAGTGTAGGCAATCATTCATTTCTATTCGGTGATATTTCTATGAAATCTAAATATTTCTTTTAAATTACACTCACATATCCGGCATAACATTGTTGGTAATTTATTTTTATGTATTTGTGAATTTATCAATGTTTAGTTTATTTGATTTTATTATTATTATTATTATTATTATTATTATTTATATGAGGGTATTTTGCACAGTGACCAAATCTGGTCAACTGTGCCGGATGAATCGTCTCATCCTCCATTATTAACTCAAATTAATTTCTCCAAATTAATAACATCCTTTTTTTTTAATTTTTTTTATTGATATTTAGAACTGCAAAAATATACTGCAACAAGTATATATGTTACATGGCAACTGAAATAATTAAATAACAGGAGTGTGGATTGGAGAAGGCATCCAGCGATGGCACCTCCACTATCTTGAGTTATTCTACACGTGGTCAGCCGCCTGCGTGGATTGCCGGGAATACTGTTTGAAGAAAGCAGCTGAATTAAAGGATTAGGATGATCGGTTGTGGATGAATGGAATTTAATAGTTTTAGCTAGATGGTTAACGAGAAAGGAATATTTAGATCAGTAAATATATACTGCAACAAGTATATATGTTACATGGCAACTGAAATAATTAAATAACAGGAGTGTGGATTGGAGAAGGCATCCAGCGATGGCACCTCCACTATCTTGAGTTATTCTACACGTGGTCAGCCGCCTGCGTGGATTGCCGGGAATACTGTTTGAAGAAAGCAGGTGAATTAAAGGATTAGGATGATCGGTTGTGGATGAATGGAATTTAATAGTTTTAGCTAGATGGTTAACGAGAAAGGAATATTTAGATCAGTATGGATAGTGAGGTTAGCAACATAGTAGGATGCATTGACAATTTTTCGAAAGATTTTTGATTGAAATGACTGGATACGGTGGGAATTGGAACGCTTGGTTGTTCCCCATATTTCTAAGCTTTATGACCATTTGGAAACAGTCTCAGTAGTAGTAGGTACAGAAGTCTTTTTATTTTGTAATGTGAGTTTGGATCGCCTGTCTAGTAGTCTTGAGAGTTGTCTGAACCGTCTATTTAGTTCAAGTCGTTTTAGTCTAGTGTGGGGATTCCAAGGCAGTCTATTGTCTAGCTGGAAACCCAGGTAGCGTACGTTATTTACGGGAGACATTAGAGTATGGTTAAATGTGGATCGGTGGGAGTATTTTTCTTACGATGTATTTACTTTTTTGTGGGTTAACTTTTATCTTCCATTTTAAGAGCCAAGATTCCAGTTGAAGGATATGTTCTTGTCTAGAAAGCGATAGCCATTCAAGGGTTCAAGGTTTGGGGAAAGGATTGCAATATCATCTACGAAGATATATATTATGGAATTTGGGTGTTCTGGGATGTCTGAAGTTCATAAGGAATAGAAGAGCGGTCCAAAGTATGCTGCCTTGAGAAACTCCAGCGAGAATAGGAAGTACTGGAGAAAGGGCGGTACCGTGACTAACTTGGAAATATCTGTCGGTTAAGTAGGATTTTAATATTAAATAGTAGGTATGTGGGAGAAATCTCTTAAGTTTAAACAGCAAGCCCTCATGCCATACCCTATCAAATGCTTGAGCAATGTCGAGAAAGACATTCCGGCAGTACTGCTTTCGCTCAAGAGAAGAAGCTTTGGTATCCACAATGCGAAGTCCTTGTTGGATTGTAGAATGATGGGAACGGAAACGAAACTGATGATTCGGAATGAGTTTTTGGGAATCAATAATAGGATAAAGTCGCTTTAAGAGCAGTTTTTCTAGCACTTTGGCGAGTATAAAAAGTAAACTAATTGGTCGATAGGATGAAGGATTAGTGGAAACTTTGTTGGGTTTAGGGATTATTTTATAGTAGAAAATTTCGATAATAAAAGGAAGTATGTTGTTCGAAGTACAGCGTTATAGAGGTAAGTTAGATAGATCAAGGCTTCTCTAGGTAGATGTTGTAGAATTGTTGTTTTTGTTGCGAAGGTAATGCACGATTAGTCCGTAAGCTTCAGTGGTCGTTGGGTATATTACTGAATTTGAAGAGTTGGTACTGATGCTGAAACTATTGGGAACTAGTTGGTTAAGCTCTCTACACACTTCTACATAGTTAACTAGATTTCTCAAATAGATTGGCGACGGTTTGTATTCAGGGGTGGTTGTTGTTTCCATTGATTCTTTATCGTGTAGAGAGGCAAAGAGATTTGGAGTAATTATGGAGTGCTGTTAGCTGGAGGTGGTGAGTGCGGGCTGAAGACTAGTGTGACCAGGGAGAATCGCATACGAGTTCTTCCCAAATCTGCATCACAGACTGTCGATTCGATGGCTGGAGCTATCCCAAACGGTAACGCAATACTTCACGGGCCTCTATGGGGAGTTCAGTTCTAAGCTCCATGAGCTGGGTTTGAAAGATTCCCCGAATTCCGAATGCGGTGAACGGGTCATAGTGCATCAGGTTTTCTTCCGATGTCCTCTCCTCGGCGAGGCAAGGATCCATATGGAATTCAAGCTGAAAAGGAGAGGAGAGAACTGGCCGGGAGATTGTAAAGAGTTAATGAGAAGTGCTACCAATTTTAAAGACTTTGTTGAGTTTGCACGTGAAGTAACGGTAATGCGCCGGACTGGACGGATATGTAGAGGTCCGCCTCCACGTGGCAGGGAGGGATGGAATCTTGCCTACCATGTAGGCAAGGCTAAGTGACTATAGGCACCGGTTTTGGCGCTAGGCGTTAGGTACGGTGGCTAAGAGCGTGCTCAATAATAATAATAATAATAATAACAATATCCCTGAAGTTGTGGAAGTCTGTTTTAACTGAAGTCTTGTTGTTGTAGAATTCGAATTTATAGATAGTTTTCTGGTTCTCCTTTTTATTTTCTGTTTTGTCAGATTGTTAGCCTCAAACGTTTTATTTGTAATCGAAACTGAAGATTTAGCATCGGAATCAGAGGTTGCTAAATTTGTGTCGCTAACTCCACATGATTTTGAGCGATTATCAAAAACTTGGTTAATAAATAAAATTAAAATATGATTGCCTATTTACTGAATTAAAAACTTTGAAGTGACAAATAATTAGCAAAGAATAAATTTTAAATACATTACTAATACAGAAACATAGAATAAACAACAAGAAAAGAACAAAATAAAAAATCTGGTGTGAAACACTCACACAACTTTCTCTTACTCCAGTCCACAAAATTATAATTGACAAATTTTTATAGTTTTGTGTACCAAATTTAATGAATATTCGACGAAAACTAACAAAACTGTTCAGTAAAAGCGTACTTCCAGT
>JAAEAF010012652.1:0-21114 GCA_011037195.1 Triatoma infestans
ATTTAATTGTTTTGCAATATATTTGATTATACTATCTTAAGATCATTCATTTCATTTTTATTATTAATTATTCCATAGTAATCAACAACTGACGAGTAATCGCTTGTAATTAAATATTGGTTCTACACTAAAAAAAATAGTAATTAAAATTAAGATAGTATAAATAATTATGTAATAATGTAAACTTACCCCCCATAACGAAATTTAAGTTGCATATCACCATTTATTAATTGAGGACACACAATGGAAATAACATGTGGTCTTAGACAGGTATAAAGAACCCCATCTTAACCAATTAGGCATAATATAACACTTTCTAAAACAGTATATAAACTGATTTCGCTCTGTCTATGTTATCACACACTTAGGAAAACATCCTGATGATGGCCGAACGTCCGAAACCGGTGGGTGATCACAAAATGAAGCAGACTATCCCGATAAATATCTGATGCTTTCCAGCTTTACGGACCCATATCTAAATCGTTACAGTTGTTTTCGAAAAAATTCCAAAAAGTTATAAACCTCTTCATTAAATTTGTAAAGTTAATTGATTTTCTTCAAATTTGGAATTACAGCAATCAACTTTCCTGTGAAAATATTCAAAAAAAGTGATAAGTATTTGTGTGTAGGATAGTACCTATATGAAGTTTAATGAATATCATTGGAGCCTTTTACATGAAATTTAGGAAAAACTGAATAAAAAAAAAAATTCAAAAAAAGTCACACTTTGGGTTGATGATGGATTTTACTCGAAACTTTTCCCTAATCACAGATGCAGCAGTAATAACTAGGCGGAATATCAAGTTCGAACTTTCTGCGAATTTTCGTTTCGCGAGATATTTTGTTCACACGCACACACACACATATATTATTAATATATATATATCATTCGCTAAAAACAATTTCTTTGTTTTGTTTTAAGGGGACCAGAAAAGTTTTTGTTCTTTAGCCTCTGCCAATCATCGTTTTTTCATTTCATATTAAAATACAAATTGATAATTGAATAATACGAAATAAAAAATACAAAATACAAATTGAAATGAAGAAATTGATATGATTCGGCCACGTGATAAGAAGAATGCCAGTAAGTAAAATGCCAAAGACTGTAAAGCAATGGGAACCCGCCAGGTGCCGGAATAGAGGCAGGCCTAGAAAAACTGGCAAAATGGCATCGAAGAGATCATGGCTGGACGAGGGCTATGCGAGTAAGACGCGCTGGATAGGCTGAAATGGAGAACTAGTATTGACTGTATATATTTAAAACTATAATTCCTGCAGTACACTCTACTTTGTCGATATATATGTGTGAAGTCCGGATGTTGTTATTTTATAGGTTATTTTTAGCGTTTAATTTTTATTTATTTCTTTATTTTTAATAAGTGACGGTTTTTTTTTTAAGTTTTAATTTTTTTAATAGATTTTTATAATAATCATTTGCTCCGACATCTGCGCTGGAGGTGCTGCTGGGCTTGGCAGCGCTGCACTTGTTAGTGCAAGTGGAGGCGAGGGCCAGTGCACATAGATTGCGCAACAATGGTCTTTGGAGACAGTGTGGCTCCTTAGCCAAACATCTGGACATATTGCTAAAGGTCAACCCAGGCCCTGTGACAGACATGGCCCAGGATAGCATCTGTCCAACATACAACTTCGAGGTTCCATTTCGGGTGTTCCTAGGTTCTAGGGCGGAATGGTCCAAAGGGTGGGAAAAACGCTACCGGACAGGACCTCTGTGGTTCACAGATGAAGAGCTCTGGAGGAGGAGCCCGGATGTTATACACAGTAAAAGGATGATGCCAGGACTGTGTAAACGAAGAACCCAAATGACTCTCAGTCTGAGTAGGAGCCAGATTTCTCTGGTGACGTGACTATTTACGGGTCAGGAAACATCTGTACAAGGTAGGACTCATTCGAGCGGAACCCTTGTGCAGACTATGTCAGGAAGAGGAGGAAACGGCCTCCCATCTGTTGTTCGATTGCGTTGCAATAATCAAATTGAGGTATGAAACCTTTGGTACTTTGCGACCTGAGGAGATAGTAGCTCAAAATGACCTGGTGGTGAAGGTCCTCAAACTCCTTAGGGAGGGAGGGTTTGTCTACTAGGAACTATCGGGGGTGGCACAATAAGCCTCTGTTGGCTGCAGTGCCGGGAAATAGCCCACCCGAGGTTGGATAATAATAATAATCATTACTTATTTGTTTATTTTTTTAATGTAAGACTGTAAGTCTGGTTTTGAAAATTGGGTATATGACATAGTGTATATAGGTTTTGGTAGATCTACATAAGATAATTACAGTAACAATATTAGGATAATTTGTCTGAGGAAACCTCAAGTTTGAGGAAAAATCCTTCAAAAAAAAAAAAAAATTCTACTTTTACAATTTAAAAGGTGGTGATAGGAAAGGGAGAACGAACATAGCTCACCACACCGTCCAGAAGACTGATATTTCTTGTCTTAGAGCGAAAAGATACGGAGGAGACAACCTAGTAGTAAGTAGTGGAGGGATAATACATAATGAAAATGACGGAAAACCACTCATCTCTTATTATTTCATTAACAAGCTTCATTTTAATTATTTAATATTAAAACATTATAAATTTTATTAAATTTATTTCATTATAATTTAAAAATACAATTTCTAAACCAAACGTTACAACAATATAAAACAGATAGATAAAAACTTTAAAACTTTTTTAACTCATTGTATCTTAAAACATATATCTCCAGTGAAAACTCAATTTCGAGACGATCGCTGTAAGGGAAATTAAAAAGTTCTAAAGCGCATACAAAAATGGAAAACAATCACTCTGTTCAACTATATAAATTAATACTTAATAGGAATTGAAAAAAATGACAAAAAGTAAAAATGTAGCAATACTCGCTATTCTTAAAACTAACAAAGGAAAAAATAAATACTTAAATATTATGAACGATGTAAATAAACAAGAATTAAAAAAAAAATTAAGAGATAATAAAAAAAAAAGTAAGAGCGGTACTAACCAAGGATAAATATATTTGGCAGTGAACCAACTAACGTGAGTTGCCTCTCAGACACAGGCGTAGACACAACTATTTTTTTTGTCCATAACAACCTTACTACAAGCCTTCCAACCCCCGCGCGGAATGACGTATTTATTTTACTTTTAACTACCACTACTCTCTCTATCATTTCCTCTTTGAATGATTTACAATTATTTTTAAAAACAAATATAAAATTATGAATATGGTTTATCTGAACAAATAAACAAAAAGTAGGTAAATGAATTTCATTATTGATGATAAAATTTACATTATATCTAATATATAATTAAAATCTATTTAAATAAATAAAACGGCCTATAGGTATAAACGAGATGACCAGAAAAGAAACCATCAAAAAATAAAAAACGACTGTTTTGTCTTATGTGACCAAATTTATTTATTTATTATTGCAATGGAACGAACAATCATCTGTTGATGAAATTCACCATAACGTCATCAAGCGCTGTCAAAAGCCTAATCAGTGCAAGCGATGTGCCGTGCAGGCGCACTTTAATTACGCATTATCTCCTCTGCCACACCCACTTCACAATTCGGACAAATGGACTACGACTTTGAGAACCAAGCTTCCAACTATTGCAGAAAAAACAAAAAAAAAATATCATTCAGGAACTAATATTTAAAGAGTTATAACTACATTTAAAGAAGTCGAACAAGCTATCAAGAGGAAACAGCCCTCTGGAACAAGGATTCAAGAGCAACTATAAACCAGAGCCTACCACATAACTCTTTAAAAATTACTCAAGAAACTGCTTATTTCAAGCAATTAACTTTCTATACTCGGAAAACCTAAAAGCCACAGAGTTTTCACCAAGTTAGACACTGTGGATAGTGGTTGTAATATAGTTCTAGACAAAATAGAATTCTTGTCCGAAATATTCTCGTATTACATAATTTACTGCCGTTGAATAATGTGACAATTATTCCTTAAAAAAATCAGTCGCTAAAATTGCACTTTTAATCTCTAGAGATGGTTCTGAAATAACAAGCAAAATATCCTTTACGATATTGGAATAAGGAGGCTTAGTGAGTGGGTTTGGCTACGCTAAAAACATAGTCGATTGCAGTGGCCAAAAATATCGCTGATTACTGCCCAAGAGATACTGGAAAAAGAGGCCGAGGAGATGGATGGAGAATGTCGAAGAGGAGATGTTGGGAAGAGTTCTCCGGCTCTTGAGGATTGGATGGACAAAAAAAAAAGATGGCTGATGGGAATTAAGGATAAAACTTAAAATTGTCAAGAACCTTAAACAAACAAACAAAAATCTCTAGAGATTAAAAGAAAAAATATTGCAGCCACGTTTCAATTGAATAAATTTTAAGGTTTGAATAACACTGTTAAAATATAATAAAAAACAAAACTAAAAATTAAATATTTATTTTACCCTTTTAATAGTTTTGGTATTTTATCCGTCTTAGCATCTAGTATTTCATCCATCATCAGAGCAAATTTATTAAGTTCGTGTAGAGAGTTTACATCAACGTAAAGTTTCTGTTACACACACCACATTCGATGGATTATTGATAACCTACCTCATATACAGTTAATTAGCCAACAAGTATGGTATATAACAGAAACATTACGTTGCTGTTAACTCTCTAGACAAACTTAATTTGCTTTGGATGAAAATGCGAAATCGGTCAGGAATAGGAAAAGTATGTATGCAACGACGTGTAAAATACCAACCAGACATTATCTACCGTTGCGGACCCATCTAATATTCTACTTTTAATGGTTATTTTATCAAACAGTGAGTAAAGTAATGCTTTTGTACACTCGAGTTCCGGATTGGACCATATGAGCGCAGCGAGTGTGGCAAATGAACGAGAATGTATTACTAATTTACTCACATTTGAATATTAAATTTTAAATATTTCTAAAATTTAATTCTAAAATAAGTCAAGCATAAATTTTTTAATGGTATTAAGCACGAATTATGTAAATACTTCATTAAAAGCTGTCACATAACTTCCCACATATCAAAAATCCATTTTGCATCAAATAAAAAAAATTTTGTGAGACTGAAAAGTTTAAAGGTTAAAAGTAAATATAAGGTTAAAAGTAAATTTAGAATATATTTGTCACAGCCCTATAACATCTAAATGTGAATAATTATTCAATAAAATGAAATGAGAAGAAATAGAAGCGTACACGTGATAATTTAATTTAATTATAACGATTAAAGTGAACAAGTATCCAACTTTCAAAGTAAAGTATGTTATATAGAAATAAGACTATCAAAAGATAAGGTTGAACACAGAACTTAATTTAGTTACAAGCGTACACAGAGCGAGTTACCCAGAAAAGGAGAAGCTACGACCCCTTTTCTTCTTCAAACCTTCAATTTATTTTCATGCTGATAATTGTGTGAGGAATTTATTCCTTTTATTGGAGGTATCTTTTGTCTTTTATAAGTCCAGGTATTCCTAGTGTATTACAAAAAACATTTTATAGGCGCTATATTAAATAATATCTTTAAATAAATTAAGTTTAGGAAAAAAAAGTAAGTTATTTGTGAAACTTGATTTTATATATTTATAATGTAGCATATAATAATTCATTAGTTAATATCCAGGCCAGTCAGTTAAGAATGTCACGGTACACCTAGATTATAAATGAATTATGTCCATGAATTTGGCAAGATTCATTCCCTGACAACTCATATTTTTAATATGCCAAAAAAAATATATATATATATAAAATTAGAGAAAAAATTAAATGTGTGTTTATATTAAAGCAAGGTGAATGATCTTATCTAAAAGTATACAGAGGACTTGAAGAAAAATAAACCAATATGGTAGAAAAATTAAAAACAATCGGATAGATAAATTATTTCTCAAAAATCAGATTATTTAGCTTAAGTCAACCAACTTTTGAAATCAATATTAGAAAAGTCTATAATCAATATTTAAAGTATTTGCAACAGGCAATCAAGAATGTTTCAGGCTTCCGCTACTATTGTCATATAAAACACTTAGGTCTTCGGGTTGAGGTCCATGGTTCGCTGTAAACCAACGTTTCGCACCTATTAGGCTTCTTCAGGGTAGTGTCACCTCTAAAGCTGAAAGAACACGAAGATTTTCCAGCCTACAAATACCTATTCTGCGGGGCAGACTTTATATTACAGAAGCATAATGTTTCCAATTGGGTGGTGTAATTTGGTTGGACGTTAAGACCGCCTAAAAAAAATTAGCTGAATCCTTACTAGAAGAAGTTCGATCGTTATGCACTGGACGGCAGACGGTGGGTGACTCAATGTTACTTACTCCCAAGTACCTCCTCACACTCTTAGTTCAATCAGGAGTTAGTTATCAAATCTTCTCATTTTCTCACAAAAAAACAAACAACTAAGCCCTAGTCTAATGTTGAGCTCTAAACACCATACCTTACTATTTCAGAATTAGTTTTAATATCATTAAAACTTCGGGCAATCAATATAATAAAAAGTTGTTTTTGAACTTCAAAGGAATAAATTTTTTTTTTTACATTATACGTACTTCGGCATATCTTTGGTATTTTTTAAAATATATATATATATATATTTTATTTACAACTTGTAATATATATACATCATGTAAATGTGAATCATCATAGACTGTGATGCACTGAATCCCTTAGGACTCAGCGCCACAACCAGAGAGGCATGTTGAGAGGAGCCAGCCAATGCTGGAACTCTCAGGATATTAAAAGGGAGCTACTTGTTTAGGAGGTCGCGTGGCCAACGTCGTTTCAAGCGACGTGGAGGATTCTCAGGATGGGTTGATAGTGATAGGGCTTGTGCAGTGGGATTGGGATGAGTCTCTAGGTTATTGTGGAAATTAAGGAAGCGTGTATGGATTAACTCATTAACGAAAGGGATACTAAGGTCTTTGTGGAGAGTTACATTTGAGACATAATAGGGAGCGTTGATAATATGGCGAAGGACTTTAGATTGAAAGGATTGGATTCTCTGGTTGTTGGATTGTTTCGCGGAGCCCCACAGTTCAGCTCCGTAAGTCCAGACAGGTATCAGCAATGTTTTGTATAGAGTCAGTTTGTTTTGAACGTTCATTGTTGATCTCCGTCCAAGCAGTCTTCGTAGTTGTCCACAACGTCTATTTAATTCTTGTCTTTTCAGTCTCGTATGTGGGTTCCAAGTAAGTCGACTGTCTAAATACAGTCCTAGGTAGCGTACTTGTGTGGAAGTCTCGGTATATCTTTCGTATTTGTTAAAATAAGTTACTAATTGAATGAAATATATTATTCTTTTTATATATAGGTATAAGATGTTGAATATTGTTTCAGTAAATTTTAAGAAAAGAATACAAATATAAAATAAAAATGACAAATGGTTGATATAAAAATAACAACTTCGGCAAAAAAAAAAATAATAATTTTTTTAAATTAAAAATATAGAGCCCTTTAAATCGAAAATGACAACAGAAAAACGTGTTCTGAATAAATATACGAGCGCTTAATAACAACTGTCTCATTAAATCAATATCACAACAACTTTATTAGCTATCTTTTTCGTACAGTTTTTATAACTGAATAAATATAATATATTTAATAATAACAAAAAAAAAAGAAGGTAAAAGAATGTGTATATATATATATAAAATCTAGTTTAGTTGTCAGAACAGTTCATTAAATGGTAAAGGTGAATTTAATATCCTGATAGTAGAATATTCAAAACAGTTCTCTATGGAAACATACAGAATTATAAATAGCATTCTACCCTTGGGGCAGACAACAAACGTGAGAGTTTATATATTGGTGCACCACATACTGTTCTAGAGATAAGGGTAAACTTAAAATCGTTGAGGTATTAAGTGCACTATAATTTTAATCAGCACAGCATTTTATTAACTGTTGAACTGCAATGCTGAACAGTTGCATGAGTTCTAAGTTAGCAATTCTAGGTTAACTAATCCATAGATACATTTCATAAAATATCTTAAATGATACAAAAAAAGTCAATCTGTCTATTTATTTCTTAATTATATGTCCATCTATTTCGAATTTCTGTCGTCAATTTAGGTTTTCCATCAATTCATGCCTTTCTCCTAAATCTAAATTTCTGTCTGTTAGTTGTAGAAAACTTGTTTCATTTTTTTCATAGAACATGGAATTCTCACTTAATATCATTAAAGATCAAAAAAACTGGGCTACCTGTTGTTTTGCTGCCTTAATTTCCTGTCTATCTTATAAGTACTCTTTTTTTTTAGTTTGAGTTTTATACTAATAATTCTTAATCTGTCAGTCTGCTTACAATATATTAAGATATTCTTAATCTTCAGCTCTTCTAAGCATTCCTTTGAGAGTATTGCTCTCCCAAATATGCGAAATCTAGTATTAGCGCAACGGCAACACTGATCTAGATAGTGGTAACTGTTCCCCTCAATTGTTTCGTCGTAATTCTTACATAAAGAACTGACGTCCTGCCTGTTTATCGTAAATGACTGGTTACCCAAAAGAATCTTCTCAATTGTATCCTACTCTAAATCTTATTTATTTATAAATCTTTTAGCCTGGAGACACCTCTCCGTATCTCTCCAGTGCCTCTGCCTTACACTCTTTGATTCCTTTTTTCGCATAATTGCATGGTGATGGCTACTGCTGGCTCGAGACAAAGCGGTAATGAAGTTCCACCTTTACCAACTCATTCGTCCTCACACTGCCTTCTATACCCGCGTGTCGAGTACCAGAAGAGCTCCAATCTGTTACTCTGAACGAGATCATGTCTTCTCCTACATTCTCCCATTAATTTAGAGTTCCAGCACGGCTTATTCGAAGCCTTTATGCAGCTTGACTACAATGAAATATCTTAATCTCTTTAACTTCTGCAACTCTTTCACATGTAGCAGGGCACTTCAATGACACAAATGATCTCAGTTTGGAAAACAGCGGCCATATCCCCTAGGCCACTGAGATCTTATCCCTGTTCAGTCCCTGAAGCCATGTTTCTCCTCCAGACAGACCAGTTTCCTTCTTTCAGGAGCCATAATGTCATTAATATCCTCCATTAGCTCTTTGAAAGTATTGTTTTCCAAACTGCTATAATACTGTTCTTATCTCGAAAAGTGAGTTTCCCGGAAATGCATGTTGTAATACATAAATTGGGTATCTGAGAACTAAAACAAGTTTTCAACATGTTTCCAATGCTAAACCTATAGCACTTCCAGCGCCGATTTCGGTGTTGTACTGAGCACTCCCATTACAAGCCATGTGGTTGTACCTACTGCATAACTTGGCATTTCTCCAAAATACCTTGCATTACACATTGCAAGTTTAAACATTTCTTTGTGTGTATATAATATGTGTTTGTCCGCAAAGGGTATCTGTTGTATGCATTACTTGGGGAGCAGTGACCCAACGGGTTACTACAGCTCATTACTCCATGCACTACGTCAGAACAGTAAACAATACACCTAAACTACATACACTCTACCCTTTACAGACAAGGGCAAACACAGTACACAAACTAGGGTCTCCGATCCTAGTTGATGGCGTAAGCCAAGGGGAAGGACGGGATTAGCTCAGTGTTAGCGCGCTAAACTAGCATCGCGGCGGTGCCGCGTTCTAATCCAGTATGCTGTCCTTAGATTTTCTCTTCCTAGGAGCCTCTACAACTGATTGTTGTGATACAGTGTTGCCTGTAGCTAGAGAACACTGCTTGGAGGCCGGCAGTGCACTGAGAAGGCCCGGAGGCACAATAGATCTTTCAGGTCGCAGTGCGATAATCCCCTACAACAATCTACAATGTATGTGTTGTGTATGTGCATGTGCGTATGGCTGTTTTGTTTGTATAACAGATATCCATGTTAAGTATTATCGAGGGACCTGACAGGTTTCAGTCAAAACTATATACAGGAAACTATCAATTTACTAATAAATTTTTACTTTCTCTTGCTGCAATTAAGAGAAGTATAGTGATCGCCTTAATTTTTTTTTTGAAATTCGAGTTTTTATCATACGTTAACAAATACATGTTTTGAGGTCCCTTGATTACGAGAACAATATTTGTTAGCTTTGTTAGTCTCTATTTGTAAACTTAATATCCAATGTAGTTTAATATCCAAAGTGCCAAACAAGCTGAAAATATATCCGAGCTAAGAACATTTCTGGGTCTAGCAAATTATTACAATAAAACTAAGCTATAATACTGAACCTATTACATAAACTCTTACAGAAAAACCCACTAGTTCATATGGGATAGAAAATGTGAAGGAAGTTTTAAAAAGATAAAAGAGGAAATATTTAGTGACCGGACATTAGTGCACTTCAACCCTGAACTACCTCTTCTTTTAGCAACAGACGCCTCTCCATTTGCACTTGGTGCTGTTTTGTCCTACAGGCTCAGAGACGGCTCAGAAAGACCAATAGCGACAATCACATTTTAAATAATGAGAAGTGTGAACTATATTATTAGTACACTTGAAAGTGGTGAAGTTTATACCTGACTAATGTCACATGTTATTTCCATTTTAAAAGGCATTATGTTTTTGGTTCTTTAAAAAAGGAAACATCAATGACCGGAATTATGAAGTTTATTAATTGGTATTTAACCTGTAATAGTTCCTTCGAGTAGTTCTCGAGCCGCACTACATTAAATATAATGAGTGTCATTAATTTATTCAAACTAAATTTTAAATTTAAGAAAAACCCGCATCCGTAACCGTATTGTATTATACCGTCTAACTTAAGTATAAGTATAAACTAAACAATTAGTCTTTGAGTACGGATTATGAGTAGGAGCCATGAACGGTAAAAGACAATTTTAAAACTATCTGGGTTTTGCAAATTATTAAATTATTATAATTTATTCCACATTGAACATAAACAACAAACTCCTAATTTACAAGACTCTATTGAAACCAATTTGGACATACGGACTTCAGCTTTGGGGAGCGGCTAAACAGACACATTTGAAAAAAAATTCAGACATTCCAATCTCGCACACTGCGGACTATACTTTCATCTCCTTTCTATGTTACAAACGAAACAATACATAAAGACACAAACACTGAAACAGTACAACAAGCAGCACATCGACTGTACACTAAGTATCATGTCAAACTGAACGGTCATACAAATCTTCTCATCAACAATTTACAAACAACTCTAGTTCCAGAAAGAAGACTAAAACGGAGATGGCCACAAGACTTGTTACATCCACCGTAGACAAACTTCATACTGACTGACAGACCTCACTGAACGACATTATGAACTAGCATAATTACATTCACACCCATACATTCATTTCACTTCACATTTCATTTATTCACTTCATAAACAAATCACTCCAACAGGGCCATCATTGGATGGGGTACACGTTCTACACGTCAGTACATTATCTTACAGACAACAGCACTGCAGGCAAAACACATTTTGTGTTGGTACTGTATTACAATTAAATAAAAAAAAAAAATAAATTATAATTTATTGAAAGACGCAAAAGACGAAATATTTATATTATTTCAAAAAAAAATATAAGAGCGATTTTAAGTGGGTGTATTTTTCCCTCAATATTATTTAAAACCTTTTTATAATAATCTGATGAAAGTTTGTTGTATTAAAATATACTATCGCCATAGATTCTTTCTATTAGAGGTAATAAATCTAAGCTTAAGATCTGCGAATCGATTTCTATGTAATTTCAGAAATTTTTATTAAACTCTAGAAGTCAGTATTAAATGCAGTAATTTAAATCAATTGTTTCCTTATATTTATATAATGTCATTAAAATGGAATTTTCATATATCTATGAAAATATGAAGACGATGCCTTAATCATGCGGAAATTTAGAAAAAAAAGAAAGAATAGAGAACCATTTCATTCCACTCTTATGACACAATCTAATGGAGCTAGCAAGTGTTGAAGTAGATGGAGCTAACAGGAAATTGGCACCATACAGAATTACTAACGTAATTCATTAATCCCTTTCACTTATTCGACTAGCTTCGTTAATTCGTATTAATGTACTTCTGTTTCATTAAATTCATTTGCCTCCGGTTAGTTGGGCAGCTAATGTTCTCGCCATTAGTGAAAGCGTTGGTGTTTGGTTTTGATCTAGGCATTATGAGTATAGATTGGTAGAAAGGTTCAATAAAAAATACTGATTTGCTGATATCAGTAACATTCTGATGGAAACTAGGGCGTATTTAATAAACGATTTCCCTAATAAAAACTCATTGGCTGGGAGACCTTCATGGACTGCCACACTATAAATTTAGTTATCAATTACAATATTAATTTATAAAGATAATAGATTATTGCGTTTATCTTACTAAAAACAAACATAAATCATAAATTATATTTTGTGATTAAACTATTATACAAAAAACAAAAAAAGTTCTTATTATATTTTAAGATTACTGAGCGTGATCTTCATAACGTAAAATGCATTTAATTATAATGTCACGCTATTTAGTTTTGATTATATTTTTTTAGAGTGTGGACAGAATCCATTAAATCTTGACCTATTGGCGGCGGGGAATTATAAATCCGTTAAATGTTAATTTGAATTTGCATGGTTTAACTATTAATAACAATGGCATTAAAATTATAACAGACAGTTATTCAGAATTTCATACTTTAAACAGAGCTGCCAAAAAACTAAAATCTCTATATTATGTGGCGGAGAGAAAAGTTTTAATTTTGTAGTTAAAAAAAACAAAAAAAACGCAGAAAATAAATCTTAGAATTACATTTCTTTACAATTTTGATAAATTGCTTTTTATTGATTGAATCTTAATAGATTAATGAAAAAAATATTAAAAAGTGCCTAAATTTCCTTCTATATCAGAATATTGCAATAAACTGATTTGGCAATATTTTCTGATAATTATTTTATCCTTTTCTGAACACACAGAAGTAAATACCTTGTCAAAGATGAAAAAATCCATCTTCCAAATAATTATTTTGCCTTAGACGACAAATAGGATTATCAGGAGACAAAGATGAGATAACCGATGAATCAGAGGGTCGAGAGAAGCGGAGAGAGAGCAAAGTAAAAAAATTACTTGTGAGGAAAATATATCAATTAAAAGAAAATCTTTAGTGTTCTTTATAAAAAACTGAAATTTTCTGCAAAATCGCATTCTTGTTAACCGATTTTCTACAAATTTATTGATCACTTACAAAGATAATAGATTATTGAGAATAAAAAAAACTATATAAATCATAAGGGTTTATCACTTAATTTAAAATGTAATTTTCCAAAAAGGAAAATAAATAAATAAATAAAAGCGATAGGCAAATATTTGTATAGTTAGTGTGCAAAGTTTCAAGAAATTCTTTGGAGCCATTTCCGACTAATTCTCGAAAATCTACAAAAAAAATCAGTAAAATCGCACTTCCGGTTGTGGGATTCGAAGCCTTCATTTTATATTCTAAGCTGTTTCCTAAAATAGAATATGAAGTTTGAACTTCCTTTAATTTTTCGTATTTAAATGTTCTTTTCATACCACATATACAAAAATATTTTTTATAATCTGGGGATCTCTTTATTCCTCCACTGAAGAAGTAAGCGTAGAGATAAAAAAAGAAAAAATCAGATCAATTTTGTTCCTATGCCAGTGGTCTATATGTTCATAAGTATGGGAAGATTTGGTCCTCTTCTCGCTATAAAATCTGCGGTACATTTCCACCTAGCCCGCAAGGACATTGAGGCTTTACTGAGTGTAAGACGATTTGTTTATTTATTTTTTTTTCCATCTTCTGGGACATTTAGTCAATTCTTACACAAAGAATGAGCGCTTTAGGATTCCCTTGGGTTGTAAAGAGCGCCAATAGCTGCTTGAGAATCTATCTTAGTTTCCTGTCTCCATTTGCTGCTGTTTTTTAAGTTCAGAATAAAATTCGCCCCGTAAAAATTAGTGGCAACTAATAAGACATTCTTCTGTAGATTTCCCACTAAATTCTATGTACTGTCAAAATTTGATCTCTGACTATATATATGGGCGAATACCTGAAACTATCGATCAATGACCACAAAATGAAGCAGGCTATCAAGGAAAATATCTCTAGTGCTTTCCAGCCCTGCGGACTTAATCACAACAAATATTATATAATTTTTATTTATTTACTTCGCTGCATTACAACAAGTGTGTTTGCTGGTTACCAAATGTGTTGCTAAGCGATGATAGCTTGCAATTCTCATGAACATATGTATGTACTTTTTGTAGTAATAATTGTTGCATAATAAAACTGGTTCAGAGATGCTCTGCCTAAAGATTTTGTGTATTTTTACTATATAATTTTGTATTTAAGAACTTGAGGACAAACCATTGTAACGGGTAGTTACACTTGGAATGTCCATATAAAAAAATAGTGGTGACCGTGGCAGGACCTAATTATACAGGTAATATTTTAATTATTTTTATCAGAAAAATAAATATGGATAAATTGAAGAAGAACAGAAGTGTACTGCGAACTGTTTTCACGAAAACAGTAAATAAATTAAATATTTTATTACAGGGGGAACACCCAGATCTCAAAGAAATTTCTACTTTATGGGTCTTCTAGCTCAAAAAGAGGAAACCTTAGCAAACTCTAACCAAGCCATTTACGACTTACTTATTGAAAGCAATGCTACGGAAGGTGAACTGACTACAGAAATGATGATGAGTATCTTTACAGATTTACTCAAATAAAAATAAAAATTGATGATATAAGAGAAAGGTTTGCTACAACAGTTGTTAATTCGGGCAGAAAGGTGAAGCTCCTCGAAAATTTAAACTTCCACTAATAGAGTTTAAGAAACTTACTGGGGATATTAAGCAATGGTTGTCCTTTTGGGGCCAGTTTGAAAAGATCCATAAGGATCAGCAGATCCCTGATGAGGATAAATTTCAATATTTAGTCCAGGCTATGGTACCTGATTCCAGGGCTTATGATGTAGTAAATAGTTTTCCCCCAACCGCAGTTAATTACCCAAAGGCTTGAACGTTTAAGGTCACATTTGAAGAGAGAAAATGTTAGTAGATGTTTACGTTCGTGAATTACTTAATTCTCTTGGTCAAGTCAACAGAGGCAGGTCAGAGAACAAGCTTGAGTAAGTTATATGACAGGTTAGAAACCTAACTGCGGGTGCTAAAATCTCTAGGGGTCACCACAGATAAATTTAGAGCCATGTTGCATTCCTTAGTAGAATCCTGTCTGCCAGAGGAATTGCTACAGATATGGCATAGGTCATCACATTTAACAGAAGAGTGAAATGGTGAAGAGGAGGATCTATTAGCCGCATTAATGGTATTTCTTAGAAAAGAAGTAGAGGGTGAGGAACGGATATCGCTTGCTAGTGAGGGTTTTGGCATTAAACAAACAGAGCTCAAGAGAAAGAATAACGAATCACAGAATGTGGCCACGGCTGCTGGCCTCTTAAGCCATCATTTCGTGAAATTTTCATTTTGCGATGGAGACCATAAGAGTGAAGAATGCCGCAGAGCTCGTGATATGAATATAGAAGAGAAGCAACTCTCACTTGTATAGAGAAAGGCATGTTTCGCTTGTTTGAAGGGGCGGGCATCAGAGCCGGAGATGTAAGAGTGGTGCGCAACGCCTTATTTGTGATGGAAGACATTTTCCATTACTGTGTCCCCAATTGCCTAGAGCTAATACAAGCAAGTCCTCCAGAGTTCCAAAGGTAGAAAAGCCTCCGGAGAACCCTTCACGAAAGAAAACGCCTTAAGCTGAGTAACACACATAGATTTCTGCAAACCCTGTAAATGTTGGTCAGAAATGATAATGAAGAAAGAGAGATAAGGGCGATCCTTGACAGAGGATCCCAAAGGTCGTATGTTACGAAAGTCGTAGTCGAAACTATGGGGTATAAGCCAATCAAGCATGAGTGTCTCATCCATACCCTATTTGGCGGGACAAATACGAAGGAGCAGAACCACGATTACTTTGCGGTCACGTTGAGTTATTTCGCGGCAACATCTCACTGTCGGACACAGGTTCTTCTGAGCTCATAAATCTGCTGGTCGGAGCAGATGAACTAGGAAAAATTTTGACTGGGCGAAGGCATGTATTGTCAAATGGATTGGTGGCAATCCAAACACTTTTAGGATGGATTCTCATGGGGAAAGTTCCAGCTATTTGTAAAGAAAAAAGTGCCACCATGACAGTTCCGTCCTTTCTTTCCTATCTAGGTTGATTTCCTAGGCAGTTGAAGGAGTCGCTTTGGTGGGAGGGGCCAGCCTGGTTATACTTGGCTGAATCAGAATCCCAAATGAAGAAGAGTTTGCTACCTGCAAAAGATCAGGAAAAATTTGAGACAACGTTTTCGAAACGTATACTCAGGCCAGCTGTCACAGGCCTATGCCCGGAACAGGTTGATGCAGTATCTGTGGGTGATGTTGTCCTAGTGGAAGTGTAGCGCAGCAAACGTCTAAATTAGCCATTGGGTCAAATTCTGGAGACGACAGCTGATGTTGATGAAAGAGTTCGTCTCGTAAGAGTCAAGACTTCAGTGGGAGAGCTCTGGAGACCCGGCCAGCGAATTTTCCCTATGGGGTGTTTTGATGACAACAGCTTCCAGCTACCTTCGTCTAATGCGCCGACATCCTCATCTGAAGTTTACGAAGCTTCACCAGCAGTAGGCGATGTTAATGAAGAAACCACTTTGCAGACGATGAGGGAACAGAACCAGGGAACCTTGCGGATTATCAGAAGCGATGGACTCGTAGGATTGCCTAGGCGGTATTTGTGCCCAAAAATTAAATCAAACATATTTCTGATACTTCATAAAATCCACAAAATTACATCTAAAAACAAAAATCAACATACAAATCAAAATCAAAGCCATTCTTACTTCATAAGAAATTGTATGAGCTACCGAACGCAACCCAGAGATGAGTTGAGACCCCGATTTGCTTAGCCTCAAGGTGGGAGGATGTTGCTGTCACCAAATGTGTTGCTAAGCATGGTAGCTTGCCATTCTTATGAACATATGTATGTAATATTGTTGTATACTGGTCAGAGATGGTCTGCATAAAGATTTTGTGTATTTTACTGTCTAATTTTGTATTTAAGAGCTTGAGGACAAACCATTGTAACGGGTAGTACTCTTGGAATGTCCATGTAAAACCAAGTTTTTATAAAAGTTGTACATTATCTAACTAAACAAATGGACAATGAAATATAAGTATATTACACATTGTAAACATAAAGAATTAGTTCAGTGGTAATGTGCTAGGATAAAGGTCTTGAATTCGAGTCCAGACTGCCGCTACCCTTAGATTTTCACGCCCTATCCAGGCACATTGATCGCTGATGGGCAGTATTGTCTGTAAATCGATAACTGCCCCGGAGGCTAAAGTTTGTAGTGAATGCCTGGACTTCAATGAACACGAATGTTAATGTTCCTTAAAAATAAAGTTCAAAGAAAATATTGCAATTGGCGAAATATTGTGGAGCAATAATGAAGTTCAAATCGGCCACACTAAAAAAGGATTTTAATTATATTTGTGTCACAATAATGTTAAGGTCAAATAGTTGAGTTAATTGAGATTTAAATGTTGCCAATTTGTAAAATAAATTTGATTACAATTATATTATAAGAACCTTGTATCATTTATAAACATAGTTCAGATGACTGGGAGCTAACTTGGCATTAATTCTATATTTACATAATTTTAACGTAATAGCGCTATGACAAGAGAGTTTTATATTTATATATACAGTTGTTTATTTATATTTATATTAAAGCCATTAGAACGTTATCGTACTGCATCATACACAGTTTACGAAGTAAATACAACCAACAGATCAAACTAAAGTAATTAAACTATCAATCTACAAAAGATAAATTATAGTTTATTAAAGTCTTTTAAATATTTAAATAAAGAAAAAAGTTTGATGTAAAACACTCACAATACTTTCTCTTACCCCAATTTACATAGTTACATAGTCTGTAGTTTTTTTAACACTAATATCTAAAATTTATTCTTATTATAATTTATTTGTTTAATTGAACTAATAATTAGTTCGATTCCTTTTTTTATATTGTTGCTTATTAGATTTTGATTATTATTATTATTATTATTTTCTGACTGTTGTACAGATCCCTGAAGAAGACAATAAATTTGTTGAAACGTTGGATAATTTTAAAAAAGTGTAATTTTATTGACCGCCCTGCTCGTGATTTCCTGCAATTTACAATTAATTATTCCAAATATTCTGGTTGTCCCGGCTTCTTTTTTCATATCTCCAAAACTTCGGGCAAAAAACAAAACAAAAAAAAATAGAAAATAACCTTGTAAATGTTTAGCTTCAGCCTTATGTATACTGTCAAGAGTGTATAGGTATGTAGTGTGCTGCAGTCTATGTAAAAGGTATCAACATTTAGTTACCTCCTACGCCAAGCAGAGACTACTGTAGTTGCATTCTTACACCGCATCCAGAAGGGTAATCACATTTTTATTAACATTTATACAATATTTCAACAAAGCAAAATATACAGAAACCAATGCAGTGTAGAATTAAGCTGCCTCCACACAAAGACCAACGCTGATCGTCTAAAGTGTGGATAGGACAATAGCTTCATCTTCAAAGGCAGCTTCAAAGAAGTTGACTCGAACATCTAAGTTTATACATATATTAACTATAACCCAGTCAGTTTGCATTATATACATCAAATTCTGATAAACTTTGGATTTTGATTAAGTTTATTTAACTTCCGTGTGCCTGGCGAAGTCTAATTTTAAAAATCTAAAATAGTGCAAAATTACAAATAAATAAGTAAGGCTGCCGAAAAATAAGAATATCTTAACATGTTAATTATATAGCTTCCAACAATATTGATATAATTTTACGTATTAAATTTGGAAATTTTATTTCGAGTTCACGTGTTAATCTCAGTTAACACGAAGTTTGTAAAGGGAAGCAAGAGATTAGCACACACGAAACGCGTTGGACTTTCTCCAAGTACTCTCTTCCAACAAGCTCACTGTTCGGTGATAGAAGGTGGTATAAAAAAATCTGGTGTGAAACAAACACACAACTTTCTCTTACTCCACTTCTCAAAATTATAACTGACAAATTTTATAGTCTTGTGTACCAAATGTAATTAAATTCGTCGAAAACTGAAAAAAAGTGTCCAATAAAAGCGCACTTCCGGTTTACTAATTTTCTTGAAACTTGGAATTTTGGCTATCCACTTATTTCTAATTAATTTTGTTTGGATGATAAAATTGTATAATCAACTATGATACCACTTTAGAGGAAGGTGTAACCACACCCCTCTCCAAAAAGTGCCCTTAAATGAATTTTCCCAGAGAAATATTATAAATAAAAGTTGTAGCTCTTTGTATGTTTAGTTTATATATGAAGTTTCAAGAAAATCGTCGGAATCATTTTTGAAAAAAATTGCGAAAAAGTGGAAAAAATCATTTAGTAAAGTGGTAATGTAAACGCACTTCCGGTTATCCGATTTTTTTGAAACTCGGAATTTCAACATCATATTCAATTCTAATTAATATTATTTAGATGATAGAATTGTTCAATAAACTGAAATAGCATTTATTTTAGATGAAAACCTAACCCCACCCTGCAATGAAATGCAAAAAAGTAAAAAGAAAAAAATAAGTAAGGTGGTACTTCCGGTTGAGGAATTTTGACAGATGTCCCAGGGTCAGATGCCATGCTGATGCCTAAACGGAATGTCATGTTTCAACTTTCAGGAGTAAGAGAAAGTAAAAAAAATGAAATTGCAATCTTTATTTCAACACATTTTAAAACTTTAATTTTTTTAAATCTTATAATATTACTTATACTACGAAAATGCGAAAATGTGGATATGAATAAAAGAAAGGAAATAACATAAAAGTTAAATAAACAATATCAATAAAACAAGTCCCATTATTCTTGACAGTGTGATGCAGGAAATTGGGACAGGCAATATAAATGTTCAAATTCATCATGTATTAATGAATATACATGTTAAATATTAATTTTATTTGAAATAATAAGCCACAGGATTATTTATGTTTGTATACAATTCCAAAATTAGCTCTTGACTAATTGACAACCAAAAAGTTCTATATAATACACCTTTGATCAAAAGAGTACCAACATGCTCTTTGCTGTCAGACATTTGGTTCTGCGCGTAACTAATTCAACTTAGCCATAAAGCTACAGAAATATTCAAGAGTCATTTGTTTACTTTTTATTTTTATTTTTATTAATGGAACAGCTTTCTAGGGTCAGTTTATGATAAGTACTAAGTAGTGAAATAAATATCTAACTGTAATGGAAGGAAGTTGTAAGTTTTAACCGAAAATACACTGTTGTGATCCCCAAAAAGTGATTTTTTTTTCTTTCATAAAAAAAAAACACTCTTAGTTCATCTATCACTTTTGTTTGAACATTTTTCACAGAAAAGTTCATATAAGGGGGGTTTAGGGGAGAAGTGGAGATGTGTTTTTATCATAAAAAGTTTTATTAAGTTTAGATTCTGCCATTGAAATAATATTGAAGACTAATGTATTGAATAATTATTGAATTATAACTATGTAAATTGCTAGAGAAAATCAGTTGAGTGTTTCACTCCAGAATTTGTATGTTGACAAACAAAAAACGGCATCAAATGATGGGAAAAACTATGGGGACTGCTTTATGAAAAGTCAACAAGATGAAATTCTTTTAGACCACCATTTTCACTTCGAAATAATAATCTCTAGTATTTACCATTCTGAAATGGCAGTTAGAGATAAACTATCTGAGACCCCGTGATCTAACAAGATCTAACATTTCATGGGAAAAGGTTTCATATAAAAGTGACAAAGTCAATTATATTATTTTTATTATTATGCCGGGTGCCTGATTCCCTTAGTTAATCTCCGCCGGTAGCTTACTGACAATATCCCAAGATATCCTTTAACTCCAACTCGCCCAGGCAATCCTGGGCAACCCTCCCAAATACGCGAAACCTAGCACCAGCGAAACGGGGACACTGACATAAATAGTGATACACCGTTTCCCTGACTCCGTCGTCGCAATTCTGACAAATGGGACTAGACGTCCTCCCTATGTTAAACAAGTGACTACACACCCAAGTGTGTCCAGTCATTACCCCCACCAAGGTCCTCA
>JAAEAF010012653.1:0-27818 GCA_011037195.1 Triatoma infestans
GTGGAGCATATAACTCTGGTCACCCTATATATATATATATTTTTTTTTATTGAATCAAAACATGCGCCTCTATACAGTAATATATATTATTAAAAGTAAAGTTTAAAGCATTTATAAAACAATACATATCTAAACTTAGTATAACAAACAAAGTTATAAACCAACGATACAAGAAAACCAAACTGTACACATATTTATACATAAAAGAAAGAAAAAGTCAAATTACATATTTTGCATACAATTGTTATAAAGTTGCATTTATAAACTAAAGGCAATAAGAAATCCAAATTATGCACTTGTACATAAAGAAAAGGCAGCAAAAATATATATAACTATAACAAAATATAAAACAAAACAAAGGCTAATAATAAAATAAAATTAAAATTAAAAATACGGTTGTAATATACATGTTCACAAAAAAAAAAAAAAAAAATTGAACGAGATAATTTCAAAGAATTCATAATTTCTTGACAATATATTTAATAAAATGATTAAAATAATTTGAAAATGCGCTTATTAATCACACTGTAGGATCCACTAGCCATTCCTACCCCATACAAAGAATTTCAAAAATAAGATTTCTTCGTTCGTTTTCAAAATATCATGATCAATGAAATGTTTCCAAGATTGAACTATATTAACATCACGGAGGCAGCTGGCACTATCTGCTAGATGAAATCGGAATAAGTACTCCCTGTGCTTACCATGTCCCGCCCGACAAAACCTGCGTGAGTTCAAAAGAATTCCGCAACCATTTGCTTTCTTATAATTTTATATTCTTAAAATCTTATGTTTTTGTAATCGAAAAAAAAAATCTATGATCATATAATTTGACCCAGTAAGTTTAACGGTTCATTTTTAACTATTTCTGAAAAAATTTGTTAAACACCAATGAATTATAATTTGTTTTAAAATAATAAATCTTAATACATAATCTCGTAAAACATAAATATAAATAAATTCCATCCCAATAAAGTGTTATTTCCTATAACTGAAGTCTTCGTATTTGTTTCCCATCTTATATTTTATCGGGGGATATTAAATTTAAATTCGATGAGATTTTGTGATTCGATTTCGATGTGATTTTCTATGAACATATTCCGAAAAGAGAAAAGTCTATTTATGGTATGCTTGCAAATAACGATTAGAATTTAAATAATTTATTTTCTCGAATTCCGTACTGAATTAGCTTGTTATTCAAATTTGTTTAAAAAATTTTTTTTTTGTAAACTGAAGATCAATAATTGCAGTAACAGTTTTTCAATTTGATTATATCTTGTGGGAAATTAATTACGCTTGCTATAAAGAGTAGCGTTAACTTTCATTAGCACATAAACAGCAACATCTGGACGGGTCTAATCCGTTAAAGTTAAAAGAATTCACAAACCAACTAAGGGATGTCCCAGGTGACGACGAAATATGTTAACTTCCGCTTTTTGTCTATATCTAATCGACGCAAAGTAGGACTAATAAAATACTCTTTTATATTGTATTATAGAAAAAACTTAATTCTATTTAACAATTGAAATTCTAGAATTAATATTTAATTTTGTTTTCTACTTAGGCAACTGAAATTCTTAAGTTTAATAATATTTTTGTAATACAAATTTCCCCAGTTTATATAATCTAAACAGTAAGTGTTTTTCATTAGGAAATAAGTGAAAACAAAAAGAGAAAAATAAAAAATGTTAAATGGTGAGCGCCTTGTAAATAATGCATTATCCAACTCGATGAAACATATTACGAATGAGCATAAAGCTCCCCTAAATTGCACACCGAATGAAGAAAACTTCTTAAGAAATCAACTAATCCTATCCCATATAGGGTCTACGGTTTTTTAATTGTAAGAACGAGCAGGCTTAAATTATTAAAGTTTAGTCTTGACCGCTAGAAGAAGAAACCAGCGTAGTTGTTTATCATGGGCACAAAGCTGTTTAAGATCTCAAAGTCATAACAGTCGCAATTACCTAGAAATGCAAAATTAAAATTGATCCTTTTTTTTTTGAATCTTCACTAGTCAATCATCGGTCACTTTGCCGAAAAAAAAGGATTCATCAATGAAGTAAATGTGAGCTTATTTGTTGGCCAATTGCTGTCCTTCTGGATACCAATGGAGCTGAAGCTTTATGAAATTATGCTAATGCCATCAACATAGCCAAACAGGGATAAGAACAAACGACGTTATATCTGTTGTGGTGATTGGTTCCGCAGAACTGGAAAGCATCAGAGACATTTTCCGTGGTAGCCTGCTTCATTTTGTGGTCATCGACCGGTTTCGGGCGTTCGCCCATCTTCAGGATGCGTTTTTCAGACAGTGTGACAACACAGACTTGTACAGAGCAAAGTTAATTTACACACTCTGAGTGAGTGTGATGGGCGAACGCCCGAAACCGGTCTATGACCACAAAATCAAGGAGGCTAACATGGAAAATGTCTCTGAGACGTTATATCTGTTTGCATGGACGTTTGGCCTATGTCGGTTTCCCAATCCGTTTCAGTAACAGCTGAAGGGCGAAACGCTTCTTTAAACGCATTTTCGCAGTTGATGATCTTCTTTCCAACTGGTCCAGTCCCAGAAAGATGGTGCCTTTGCTTTCCATCAAAGAATGCTTTCGGTCAAAATTACAACACCCTCCCAATAGTTCTTGGATATTGTGACGAATTATTGGGTCTGCGAAAATTCAATCCAAAGTTCTTATATTAAACAGAAAAGATAAAAGTCCTCAAACTCAGCATCTCTTACTTAAACAGTCTTCGAATGGATGATTTATTTTGTTCAAACTAGATTTGTTTGTTTCCCAGTATGAACGTTTATGTTGTGAACTGTATAATACTCTCAACTGTATTTGCTCTGTGCAAGTCTATGTTATTACACTGTTTAACAAAAGCATCCTAAGAATGGGCGAACGCCCGAAACCGGTCGATGACCACAAAAAAAAGCAGGCTGTCACGGAAAATGTCTCTGATGCTTTCCAGCGTTGCGGAACCAACCAGTACAACAACATTAGTTGAGTCTTTGAAAGTTAAATTTGACGTGAAAAAGATCGTTCTACATTTTACGATTTAGAAATGACAGACTTTTTTTTTTTTTATATATTTACTCGAATAAAACTAAAGTTAAATTTTTAAGGAACAAGCAAAAATGAGAGAAATATTTAATGAAATTACTTTCGTTTATCTCTGAGAGTCTGTTTTTATTTTTTAGTACCTTGCTATTTCGTTTTTTCTTTCTTTTTTTAGTCTAAAATGAAAGAAATAAAATCTATTGAAGCGTTAGATCATTTGAACGTATCAAATCTTCATATGATTGCGTTGTTAATGAGACGTAATAAAAGGTCATAAATTGCATAGAAGGCTAGAAGAGAGGATAATTTGTTTTTCTCAGGCGTGCACAATAAACAATCATACGCCGAATTTTAACTACCTTCTGAAACCAAGTTGTTCTGTCGTCCCAATCACCATTTCCAAGCTCTTTGGCTGCTATACCCTCCATGACGTCCTGAATCCACTCATTCTTTGTTCTACCTTCTTTCCTGAGCGGTGTAGGAATGAATTTTCTGTGGCCAATTATCCTCATCCATACGCATAACATGGCCAAACCAAATAAGTCCTTTTATTTCAATTTCGTTCAGGACGTTTTTTTTTGTTCCGACTCTCGCTCTAATTTTAGTGTTGGGGAACATGTTGGGTCCTGAAACTCCTCCTCCAAAAATCCATCTCTAGGGCCAGAATTTATTTTGAGGTATTTTCTTTCAGAGTCCAGGATTCCGCACTATATAAAAGAGTAAAGCATAGTATATATTATTTTTTGTTTGTTACTAAAACACACTTTTGTTCCATAACACATGGTTTATTGTTCCTAAAACTTTTTTCCTTGATTTACTTTCATAATATTGTCTTTTCCAAGGGTTCCCTGTTCATCTATACATATGCCCAGGTTTTGGAATTCCGTACTACGAGGTAATGTCCCTAATTATCAAAAGGCCTTCCGAAGAAGAGTTAAAAGCCATGTATTCTGTCTTGGTGCGGTTAATCTCTAATCTCCAATTGTATACTTTTCTAGTAGTTCTCTCAACATATATTCGAGGTCAAAGGCATCTGAAGCGATGGCCACCTGATCATCTGCAAAGTACTGGGTGAAGAGAAAGTCCTTTCCGACTTTAATGCCCATACCCTGACACTTTTCCTTCCATATTTTTTGAGCTTGTTCTAGTATATTTTGAATAGAATTGGGGAGAGACAGCAACCTTGTTTAAGTACTTGGCAACCGGAAAATGTCTTGTTAATACGTTACCAAGTTTAACTTCTGCTTCCGTTCCAATATGGCTTTTATGGGTCACCTAATTAGGCCTACTGAAACTAGAAGTATCTCCGAGTTTCTTAAAAGGAACTGAGTCATAAGCTTTTTGGAGGAAACTGAAGGCCAAGTGAACTTTTATATTACGAGATAACATCTTTTCTAGCAACTAAGATAAGGTGAATACGTGATCTGTGGAAGGTCTCGCACATCTGAAAACCGCCTGCTCCTTAGCCATTTGCTCACGTACCTCTTTTTCGAGTCTGTTATTTAAAATGCTTCTATAAAAGCGACACAGGGCCAGACGCAATTCTGCGTTAATTACTGCATACACCTTTATTGATAATTTTTTGTGCTGCGCAATTTTATAGCTCACCAACTATTCCTAATTAATTTCCCAGTTTCATGATGGAAGTAAATAAACCAGCAAAAGCTCTTTTCAGCTTGCAATTGACAGATATCCAGGTTCAGGGGATTCTCCATGCTCTTCAAACCTGCCTCAAATTCTTCAATGGATACATCTTCCATTTGTTTGTTTCCTTATCATTACTATCCTTTCCTCCTGAATATTCAGTACTCTCTTCCTCCAAAAGCTTAGAAAAATAATTTCATAGGTTTCCGAATCTATTAGGAGTTTAAGCTTCTGCCTTACTAGAGGATTTAATTTTTTTTAGTCGTTCCCATGCCTCTTTGTATGAAAGTGTCAATTAGTTGGCATTCCTTGTTCTAGTATTGGTCAATAGCTACCTTATTTTTCTTATTAACTTCCCTATTTGCTCTCTTATATTGCTCTAAAATAATAAGACCGTTGGTCCGGAGTCACTATTCATAGAAAGTTCTCTTTTGTTTTACGATGTCTTGCGTCATCATTTATTGAAAATCTTCTCCATGGTTTCCATTCCGAGAGCTTTATAGGCTGTGCTTCACAACATATTTTCTTCAAGTTTTCATATTCATTTGAAACTTTAATTAACTTTTCGTCCAACCGATTCTGATAGAATGTTCTTATAGATTCTTGTAGAAGATTGCCTGGGAAATACTTTACTGGGATGGATGATCTCGTGACTGAGACAGTCTTAATTCTAACATGTCTAGCATTGTGTTTAAACATCATTATTGCTCTAACCAAAAAAATTGCGTGATCCACATTCCCGCTACTCTCATCACTGTGTCATGATGTAACGCATCATGAGCATCCAACGCAAGAGTTTCTTCTCATAATGATGTTGTTGTGGACTGATTACCAGCTGTCGTATGGCTGATGCCGTGTGTATTTAAGTACATTGTTATGCATGAAAAACCGTTAATTATCGTTACATTCTGTTCTTCATATAAGAAGATCTTAATAGATATTAACCGATTATTGATGATTTAGAATATATAATAATTTATAATATAACCAAATAAAAAGTATTATTCTTAAGTACAACCACAAAATGTAAGTTATCTATGGCGGAGATTGCCGTTACTTTTTAAAAAATATTTATTTATATATGATAAATTTGTTGCCCATTTCTATGTTTTATGTTATTTACTGGCTGGGTGGGTCAATTAACCAAAACTCTTGGTGCGAGAAATAGTGGTGAAATATTAGTTTTACTTATAATGGACGAGGGAATAGAGAATTACTGCCATGCCACGCCATACGGTACAAGGAACGCCATGGTCCCTAACGGCGAAAGTAAATGCCAACATCTGGCAACTTTACTACATCTCTAACTTGTTTATATATTTAATGGGCTTACATTTTATATATATATAATGTTAGTTATTTGTAAGCACGCTTTAACTATTTTTTTTGTTGTTGCTTCATTTGATTTCTCTACTTGAGTCTTTTTATTCCATTCAATCAATTGTAATATTTTAATAGTATTATTAACAAAAACAATAACGAATTTATTTTTTGCACCCAGTATGAGCAGAAGGTGATAAATCTTTCCTAACAACTGTACTACTCAATGCGTATCACTTAATTTTTGGAGGTTACACAAATCGTCCTGAATATTCTTCTATCGAACTGCAAGGAGGAGAACTTATTATGTGACTAAAAAAAAAAAAACTTTGTGGGCCAAGATCCAAGTATGCGAAAGTCACCAATTAAATGAATGTTATCTATCCTAAATCATAAAATTATTTATTAAAATTTAATTCACAAGTTGAGACTGTTTCTGTGGATATAACTAACTAAAAGAAAAATATTGATTTCACAAATGGTCGAATAAATTGACATATTTGTTTATCTAAGCAAATCTGACATTGGAATAACGTTCTGAATGTGAATAAGGAGAGTTTGCTGGCTTTTTCTTGTTAAGTCTTCTACAATAGACAGATGGAATTAAAACGGCCACGACGGTACCTTTCTCATGGTTTAGATTACCAAAATGCTCTCACAATTAAGCAGCGAGATGTGGCCCAAACTGGAAGGAATGCTTGGTCCAGTTGCAGGAATAATGAACTGTCTACCTATAATAGATGGTGGGTTGCGGTGTGAGTGGTTATAGGGACGTGTAACACAGTCAGACAGAGAGGTTGGAAGATATGCTACTGTTTAGTGGAGAGGTTTATAGTGTGCCTCGGTGTGGTGGGTTGGAATGGAACAGCAGCTGTAGCAGCAGTTTGCTAAACTAAAGTGGAATGGGGAGAGGAGCGATCTAGGGGAAGGTTTCCCAGACAATAGATGGTAAGACTGTGGAGGCTGCAAGGGTGCAGCAGGGGTGGGAGATATGTCGTGTGGAGTGACACGTCTCATCGTTGTCCGACTATAGTTAGTGGTATTGAGATCGTGTCCATGACACGGTCCTCTAGCCACACACCATCTTGTCACTCCTCAGGATCTCTCAGGACTTTAATTAAATCTATCCTAATAACTTTGCACTACCACTTTCCGGGAATGTCTGCATCTTTCTACTACTCCTCTTTACATCTATTCTTATCGTTCCCGTACACTTTAGTACACTCATTTAGTGCCATTAATGTGGAAGAATTTAATAACATCAAATCGTATATAAGACTGATGATGCGTACACAATTGCATACATTTCTAGAAACTCACCTAGATATTTATTATCATCAGAAAATGTCGCGTACACTGTTCATAGTCTTTTGATAGAAAAATAAATTTTATTTACATAAATAACTACACTTTTATTGAAAAGAAAATGAAATAAGATTTTAAAAAAAGGAAAAGTGTATACAAAAACAAAAAATAACATTAACAAAAATGCAAATTACTGCTTTCTGTGTGGTCCAATTGGCCGTTCGAAGAGTTACAATTGCTTTCACAAAACAATTTTTGCAATTCTGCGAACATTTTCTGCCTTCAAGTATTTTGATAATGATATCTAGTCTTTACCATTTCTTATTTACCAAAAATTGCCTAGAAGACGCATTTTTAAAATGTTTAAAGTGAAAGTCTTTAATAAAGGACATGCTTGTTATGCTAGAAGGTGGAATAAATCCTGTCCATTTTTAATTAAACATTATCGTTTTTGTAATATTTACAACTTAAATTTAATAGCTGTCCTTTAAATTTTATTATCTATTTCCTTAAAAAAATGTATGCCAGTTGAATAATTATTTTAATAGGAGATATCAGTTCTCTGTACAGAGGCTAGTTAGTGTTAAAAGTAATATTTATTTATTCCAGGAATTCAGTTTGAAGTTTGGGTTTTATAAAGATAACTACGATTCAGTCAACGATTCGACTATTTTTAATTGGTCCTCATCAAGGCTTTATCTAACGGCGTCTTCCAACTGCCTGCCCATTTCCAATTTAGCTTATATATAGGTTTCTACTTTTAATTCTGACAATTTACCAGTTGTGCATTTCTTTTAGAGTCCTTTTGCTCCCAGCTATTTTATTTTAATATTGCACTGACTTTACGATATTTGAAATACACATAATCATAATAATGAAACAAAATCAGAAAAGCGGAGGAAATAGAACTTAAGATGCCCTGGAAGCCAAACGATTGAGGATCTTGTCAGTCATTATATCTACAACAGGAGGGAGTGACCCCCGCAGCTCTTTTTGAATCTTCAGAAAAGTTAAATCTTGCAAAGAGGCTTCAAAATATAATACAGAATGAAGTTATTCTGATCACTTGCAGAGTATTATTGTCTTATTATTTAATATACAAAATTTATAATAATAATAATAATAATGAAAAGGGAAGGGATTAGCTCATTGATAGTGCGCAGGACTAGCAACGCGGAGATCCTGGGTTCGAATCCAGCCGTGCTACCCTTAGATTTTCTCTCTTAGGAGCCTCTACAGCTCACTGTACGGTGTTGGACAGTGCTGTTTGTAACGAGAGAACACTGTCCGGAGGCCGGCAGTGCACTGAAAAGGCTCTAGGCGCCAATGACACTGGATGTTGACGCGCCTTAAATAAATAACTCGTTTATTTGCTCTAGAATATTTTACAATTCCTTGGCAAGGGAGTAGTATTAATTACATTTAAAATACAATAAAATAATTTACTTAAACAAATTACTTTCACTTTACATACAGAGTAACAGCCTTTCTTTTGGGAAGTAATCACTATTTTAGTTCTGTAAAAATTTCATTATACCAGCCAAATAGAATCACATTATATTATATTTACATCAACAATTTTAATATAAACCAAACTTACAATAATGTTATTATTGTAACACAACTAAAAACTTTAAACTTTTAAAATATAAGATGTAATTTTAACTTTTTTGTTTTCTACTGAACGTATTATTTTTAATTATTTTTATCCACGCTGTTCTACTTCTAGCCTCACTCAGTCCACCAACCACAATCCACTTTCCTACCCACGCCATCTGATCTCTCCAACTTATTATTAACTGCTTTTCTCTTCTAGTCTCTTAGCGTCCCTTCGGAGCGGATTTTTGTCCATCTTCTTCCATTTACCTGCCTATATCCAATTTAGCTTATAAGCTTCTACTTTTAATTCTGGCAATTTACCAATTGAGCATTTCTTTTAGAATCTTTTTGTTCCCAGCTTGCTTCTCATCCTTTGAATCTGGGTAGTTTTTAATCCCTTGCAAAGCTGCTTGGATAGTGACAAACAGCATTAGAATGCAGGGATAGATACATGCTATTAGAGTCTTTTTTTTAAAATGAATCTCTTTGAATATCTTAATTAGGCGCCGCTATTAATTCTGTTATTCGACATTTCTCTTCTTTTGTTTTTAAAAGCCACGTAACTAATTAGTTAAATTTTGAATTCCTGCTTTAATTCTTCTACTTGAATGATAAATCCTTCAAATCCTTTCTTTGAGAATATTTTAGTTTCGCTCCAATTAGTTTTAAACCTTTCCATTCGCAATCCTTTATGGTTTGTGCAGTCCGAAGTGAATAAACTTATCTCATATACTCTTTATGTTGTTTTTCTTTTGATATCAATTCTTATTTTTCTTGGCTAGTATCCTTAGTACTTTGTTCAAGTTTATACAGACTATGAAGCTGAAAGATTACAAAGTTTCGTAAATATACTATGTGACAAGTCAAGAAAGTTGAAGCACGTTGCTACTTGATGGTTTGCAGAGCGTGATTTTATTACTAAATCCACATTCTTTTTCCTTCTTCCAGTTTTGAAACCTTTCTCTGACCTAGCCACAAATACTATTCAAATTCCTATCTTTTGAGAATTAAAGTTATGTCTGAACTTAAAGGCAGGATTAAGTTCAGACATTTTAATTGGCTATATGCTTCTTCTTCAGATTCTTCTATTCAGATTTCCGTTTCTAATATATACTTTAGGTACATTACACTAACTTACATCTTTTGGTTCAAGTAAAACATAATTTGTTGACGAAAAGTTTCTCAGCTGCAGATATACATTATTTAGGTTTTTTAAATGTGTTTAAGGCGCATCAACAACATCAATGGTTATTGGTGCCCGGAGACTTCTCAGTGAATTGCCAGCTTCCGGGCAGTGTTTTCTTGTTACAGGCGTCCCTGTACATCAGCGGACAATGAGCTGTAGTGCCTTGTGTAACCGTTCTCTGCGGTAAGTCCAGCCGGACGCTGTGAGGCAAAGAAGAAGCCGTATGATCAGAGATATATTCCGTGATAACCTGCTTCTTTTTGTGGTCATCGACCGGTTTCGTTCGTTTGTCCATCATCAGGATGCTTTTTGTCAAACAGTGTGACAACATAGATTTGCTCTACACAAAAAGAAGCAGGCTATCACGGAAAATATCTCTGATGCTTTCTGCGATATTTCCAACCAGAACAAGAAGCCGTAGGGTCTGCTCAGGCGGTCCCGGGCCTATGACCATTCTAGGCCATCAAGTAGGGGACTCGTCTCTCTACACACTAGTGTACATCGGAATTGTGAGCCAGCCCGGCGGAATTCTGTCTCCGCGGTCACGTGTTAAAGGAATGGTTTCGTGGTGGTCGTGGATTTGCGATAATGATAGTGGTCCCTTTATATCTCTATTTGGAGGAGGTGTACTGGAGGTGCGGCTAGGGAATAGTTACTCGAGTAAGTAATGGTTCTTATTTCTCAACAACAAGTAGAGAATTCTAGGAAGAGGAAATCTAAGGGTTGTACTGAACTCGAACCTGGAACCTCCTACAGGAGTCCAACGCATTACGGCATAGCTAATCTCTCCCCCCTCTATTTAGTGACTTTACATTTAGAATTCTATACTTCGAGATAATAGTATAACCTAATATAATAGTGTAACTTTATTTCATAATGTATGTACGTATATTATTATTATATATGTATTTTTTTACACAAAGTTAGAATTAATCATTATAAACTAAAACAACAACAAAGATTTTAATCCAATTTTGGATTAAAAAGGTAGGAATTTAATCAATACACTTTTTTTTTTACTAAATAATAAAAAGCAGCCGAGAAAAACTCATTTAGCTTGGCTAATTAATAAATAATTAAAGAAAAATTTTCTCTCCTTTCTGTTTCATCTAAAGCTCACTTGTTTAAAACTTTTCACCATTTTTTCATTTTTTTTGTTTTGTTTTCATTTTATTATTTTTGTTGCGGTCGATGAGTTTTTCTCATGTTTCGCTCACTTCCTTCAGAGTCTTGCTATTAAATAAAGAACTTTTAAAAATAAAGTTATATTTGCTGTTGTCACTGTCAGTATTGCTGCAGCTTTAGAGTAATCAAGTTTTTAATTATCTGTTGTAGTCTTTGTACGGCATTTCTTTAATGTGTCCACTAGATCATAGTACATTTATTCTGAAGATGGAGTATTATATTAACTGTTTATAACAGTTCCTAACAAATATTGTACTAAATTTTTTTAAAATAATTTAAATGTCTTTAGCTAAAAGATTTTTAATTGATTCAATAATTAATTCTTTCATAGCAATTTTTCACATTAATTAAATTAATTCATTTGGGAGAAGTAAAATACTTCTGTAATTGAATTTCTCCGAAAAAAAGGTTCACCCAAAAGTGATCATTATATTAAAGTTAGTGTGAATCAAATTTATTGAAATTCGTCGGGTGTTTTTATGAAGAAAATCACGAAAACTGAAACAGTGTTCAATAAAAAAGCACTTTCTGCTTACACATATTGTTAAAAAAACTCGAAACAAGGCAACATATTTAATTTTATTTAGATGACAAAATTATATAATAAATTGAAATAATACTTTTGGGAAATATAACCCCACCCATCTCTCAAAAAAAATTCCTTAAATGACTTTACCGAAAGAAATGTTTCAAATAAAAGTTGTAGCTCTTTTTATACAGGGTGTCCCATTTAAACGGACCACTTTTGAAATAAATCTCAAACGAAGAAAGATATCAAAAAAGTGAACATAACGTTTGTTGAAGTATTTGCGGTCTAGTTAGGTTTGCCAAATTAGGTGCCTCTCTCCCTTTCATTGGTCCAGAGCCTGCTTTGGTGTGTCTTCTGGCACATGTTTGTCGGGCTTTCAGGCGTGGATAACCTCACAGCACTCATCCATAAGGATGAGTGCAGTGGGTTGTCGGCAGTTTAAAATGCTCATTGGGGGCCGGACGGAGCTTTGAGGAGCGGGGCCCGATGTCTTTCACGAACCTCCCTCAGGCATCTGGTTGGATTCCTCACTGGGCATTGTGGTTTAAGGAGACATCTCTATACAATGGGACTCATGCCTGACCCCATTTGTAGAGTTTGTGAGACGGAGGACGAAACACCCTTGCTTCTGATGATGGATTGTTTGGGCTGTGAAGAGATTAGGTTTAGGACCTTCGGCCGGAATAGGGTATCGGTAGAGGATCTTAAGCTGTGTTCTTTTAAGATTTTGGACCGATTTGTTCGGTCTGTGGTGAAACTTAGATGGTTAAAACCTGGGCCTGGATTTTCGTTCTAGTTCCAGTGGTTCTTATTCTTTAGGGGTAGCTATATGGGCCCTGGGAGGCATTGGATAGCGTAGTGTTTGCCATCCCCTTCACCAGCAGATAAAGTTCTAACCGTATCTTGCCTGCCGGAATTGCTAAGCAGGTTCGGATTAAGCCTTCTCAAGTGCTTCTGGAGTTGTTAGTTCCCTGTTATAAATTTTTCTTTGAGATATCCCCAAAGAAAAAATTCAAGAGGGATTAAATCCGGCGATCTGGAAGGCTCCCGATCCAGCGGCTACTGAACATCTCATTCACTTTTTCCTCGTTAGATCACCAGATTTGACTCCTCTTCATTTTTTTTTAGGGGGATATCTTAAAGAAAAAATTTATGACAGGGAACCAACAACGCCAGATGCACTTAGAGAAGACTTAAACTAAAGCTGCTTCCGGTAGACATGATATGATTAGCAACTTCATCAGTTGGGCAGCGACTGCGCTTGTGCCGAAGGGGTCATTTTGAATAAATAGGAAATTTTTTTTTAGAGATTTTTGTAAATAAATTGGAATATTGTTTTGTTTTAATGATGTTTTACCTGATTCTTAAGCCCCTAATGGTTCTAAAATAGATTTGCCAGCATTTGATTTCATTTATTTATTAGAAATTAATAAGAAAATCCGCTTTTAATTTTGGTTTATGAGACAAAGAAATAGGAAAAAAAAGATGAAAATTTAATCTTTACGATTGAATATCTCGGCAACGGTTGGAAATATTGAAGTGAAATTAAGGCATTATTTTAATGGTACCGCAAAGATAATGCAACCATAGCAGAGAGGAGAGGCCCTCTCTGGTTAACAGAGACTACTCTCTGATTTAGGCAGGCTAGAGTGGGAGAACCTGTGTATATAAGCCAGTGAGAATCTATCTAAAGAATTTATCAGATACAGCCATACAACTGTACATCGCACCGTGTCATATCTTTACTCACACCATTCATTCTATCATTTTGTTATAAAGTCCAGTGCAGTTAGAGTAAACATAGCTACATTATATTAGTGTCAGCATATCTCGTTCATTTAATCTCTCCTCAACAACTCCATTATATTATTCTTCATTTTTTTAGTAGTTTTCAATACAGTAGTAAAAGTGGGGTCAAAAGGAAATCGCAACATTCGGTCACCGATATCAGGTGTAAGGCGGCAATAAAATCAAATAACATTAACACCATCATAAACTAGTGCGCAAATACGTCAACAAGCGTTACGTTCACTTTTTTGATATCTTTCTTCTTTTAAAAGTTATTTCAAAAGTTAAATCAACTATTTCACTTTATTTTACTTCCGGCATTATTTTTAACTTGTGCCTTGTTTACCGCTCTTTTTTGTTCCGAGAATCTTATCGCGAATTTTTGAAATTATCGCTCTCCTGTTGTTCTATATACATGATACCAAACGCTATGTGTTGACATCTATTTGTCAATTAGCCATAGTTCACCATAAATAAGTTTCTAATGCAATTCAATTGCTTTAAAAAATATTCAGATAATTTAAGACAATATTATCTTACTCTGGAAACATAATGGTACTTAAAAAAAATCTGGTGTGATAACACACACAACTTTCTCTTTCCAGTTTTCAAAATTGAAATTGAGAAATTTTATAGTAAACGTTTTATAAACCAACGTTAAGTAAAAGCGTACTTCCGGTTTACTAATATTCTTGAAACTCGGAAATTTGGCCATCTATTTATTTCTAATTAATTTTGTTTGTATGGTAGAATTGTATAATCAACTATATGATAGCACTTTAGAAAAAAACATAACCCCCACTGCTCCCCCAAAAGTCCCCTTAAATGACATTATCAAGAGAAATGTTTCAAATAAGGGTTGTAACTCTTTATACGTGTAGTACACACTACTACTTTGAAGAAAATCGTTGGAGCCGTTTTCGAAAAAATACCAGAAAACTGAAAAATACATTTCATTAAAAACGCACTTCCGGTCATTCGATTTTTTCACAATCGGAGTTTCTACAATAAATTTAATTCTAATTAATATAGTTAGATTACAGAATTGTATAGTAAACTGAATTAGTACGCTAGAGAAAAACCTAACCTCACATCTCCTCCATAACTGCCCTTAGATGAATGTTTCCGGAGAAATGTTTCAAATTAAAGTTGTAGCTCTTTGTATGTGTAGTTGATTTGCCAAGTTTCAAGAAAATCGTCTAAGCCATTTTTTAAAAAATCGAAAAAAAGTAAAAAAATTAACTAGTATTAACTAGTAATTCAGGTTGAGGAATTTTGACAGATGATCCACTGTCGGATCCCATGATGATACATAAACGGAATATCACGTTTGAACTTTCTACGGTTTTTTGTTTTTGAGCTATTTTGTTCACATATACAAACACACACACTCACAGATACACACACCCATAGAATATTTTCTAAAAACCACTTTTTCGGACCTCAAAACGGATGATATTTCCGGTGAAAACTCGATATCGAAAATTTGGCACTATTACAATACTTCCTCTAAGAGGAAGTAAAAAAAATCATGTATATTTCATTAAACATTAAAAATAAAGCAAAACGATTTAAAATTAAATTTACAGAATCCGTTTCATTTATTCATGCATCCAATCAAACAACTAATAACGGAGATATTGCAAATTTATTGTTGTAATTCAGGTAGTACAGAAATTGGGGTTGCTTATTCCATCGTTACCATTTAAACCATCTTAATCTACATAATATAGCTGGAAACTCTAGAGCATATTGTTTTCTCATTCTGCTGTTCCATTTCCCCAATCAGAGGCCACTATCTCTCAAGTTTATCCATATAAATTATTATTTTATTAGTAATATAATTATTACGTTTGTTTGGCACTCTGTTTATGACTATAAATTCATATTTATAATGTTTCATTTTTACTTTCTAAAATTTGTGCGTTTTATTTGCATATAAGTTTATAAGTGCCAGCAATTTGCCGAAAGTTCTAAGAACAGTTTAGTGTCAGAGACATTTTCCGTGGTAGTGTATCATTAATTGCATGTTGACATTAAAACGTTTCTTTTTAATTGTATCTTCGAAATTATAAAAGTTTCTTGCCACCTGGAATTGAAATCGTCTTTGTGGTTCGGTCTTTTTAAAGCATATTAGTTCGCAATGTCTTCGATAATTTCTAAAAAAAAAAAAAAAAAAAACTTTGTAATTTCGTATATTTTTGTATTGTTTACGAAAAAAAAGATGCAAGATTTTGTGATATGTTATAAATTTCTCGTTTTCTGTTCTCTGAACAGCTAAATCTACAAGCTCCTAAATTTTTATTAACTTTTCGATGTGAGAACAATGAGCTAACTTTGATAGATTAAGATTAGAGGTATGTGTATAACAAAATAAACCAAATATTGAAATTTGCTATTTTATAATTCTCTGGCCAAAGAGATCCAATAGTTTAATGTTTAGAAATTCAAATTCTATCTAAATGAAAAATTTCTAAATCAATCAAGCAATAATATATGAATGTTAGAGTCGTGACAAAACCTAACTGTTATTTTTTATCTTCAATTCTTCGCTAAATATTTGTCGAAGTCACTCTTCCGTCTTGGTAAATAAATGAGGAACATCTCTTATTGGCTTTGCCTTTATCGATGGTCGTAATCGCATAAGACATATACAAGTTGTGATATTGGTATAGGAATAGGAGAAATAGGAATTCAAGATTAACTATAAAAAGCTCATTATGAGCACCAATCACAGGTCACAATTGCGATAATTAGCATAGTGGTGCACTATCACTGCAAGACGGACCAGATTGGATGAAATATCGGAAACAATTCCAAACTTAAGTTTTTTCTGAGAAATCTTATTGGATGTTTTCTTGTTTCAGGTAAGTTGCTCAACATCATTATAAATGTTTACGGTAAGTTTATATAACCTTTAGTTACGTCATTAATACATAATAATATTCATTGTTATATTTTACTTTCCTTTTTTATATTCAGTTTTACTTTCTCTTACTGCTGTAAGAGGAAGTATTTTAATCGTATCAAATTTTCAAAACTAAATGTCACCGAAATTACATGTTTTGAGGTCCGCTGAAACCGAAAAACTGATTTTTAGAACTTGATCTCTGTGTGAAATCAAGTCAGCATAAATCAAAAACGGAAAATTGAAGAAATTCGAACGTGTCATTTTGTTTAAGTTGTACCAGAGGACTTGACAGTAAGGTTTCAATCTAAATCGGTCATCTGAAAATACTTTTTTTTTTCTTTTTTTTCCCCCCTTTTACGCTATAACTTCGGCTAATCAGCCGTTCTGTGTCGAGCAGCCCAGTACAAAATTTTAGGCTTTATGTGGTTCGCGTTTAGTTGGCTTTCACGTGCCCCTTGCACGTGACAACAATCTTGGACGCGAATAACTTCGCCCCCTCCATTCTTAAAATACTTTACTGAGTGAAATTTTCACTTTTTTTCAATTTTTTCACGAAAAAACGGTTACAATGATTTTCTTTAAAGTAAATTATTATCAATTACACATCATCAAACGAGCTATAACATTTATTTGTAACCGTATCTTTTATTATTTTTTTTTTTTTGTACCAAAAGTTGTTACATTTTTTCGGTAAAATTCATTGAAGGAGAGTTTTGGGGAGCGGTGGGGATGGAATTTCTGATATTTAACTTGTATAAGGTTCTGTTGTCTATATAATATTAATAGAATTAAATATGTTGCCCAAATTCTGAGATTGAAGAAAGTATGATTACCGGAGTGCGAATTTACTGAATTAGTTCTCCAAAAAACATCGACACATTTCATTAAAACTTGGGATACTAACTATGCATACAGGGGACTTATACACTTCTGCTTGAAACTTTGGAGATTTAAAAACATAAATTCCCGATGGTAATTCAATTACAAAAGTTTTTTAGTATTACTCATTTCTGAGCAAATTTTCAAATATTTTGAGTGATAATTTGTCAATATTACGTTCTAATTTGGAAATGAAAGAAATTTTTTTTATTTTATTTTTATAATAATTAAGAAGAAGATATTTTCGAATGTTTGCATTAAATATTCAAGTTAGGTTAGGTTAGATTTTAAAGTTCGTGTTACCTGTAAAGAAGGTCAACTCAGTCAGTCTTCCGGTGAATTAACTTTACAAACAAAGTGGCCATGTTTGAAACTTTCCAACATTCTCTCTGCAAGTGTTAATTAATGAATGAATTTACTGAAATTTTGATGGATAATATCACCATTATAAATATATCAAAATTTGATATTTCTTCGACAGATAACTTTTTTAAAACAACAATGTTATAATATATACGTATAAGTATTTTTTTTAAAGATAATTTTTGTTTAATTTATTTTTCTTGTATGCATCTTGTTAGCATAAATGGATAATCCGATCAGATTCAAATATTATTTAATTATTCGAAACAAATGCGAGACGAAGGTTTCTGTCAGTACCGAGAATACCTTTAATCTATTGGTGTTCCGTTTTTCAATCAGTTCCATCTGTTTTTATGGTAGGCCTATCCAAAAAAAAATTAACAATATAACGAGGTCTATAACAAAAATCCAGACCCGCCTCTGAACAGTACGAAAAAAATCTGAACAAAACATTAAAGGAAAATAAGCTTAAGTACTTCCACAGACATCTTGTTTCGACCATAGGTTCTGTCTCTAATTCCCTCAGAACCTAAACAGTCTGTCATAAGATGGACGGGTGTTTTTTCCTCTGTCTCACAGATTCTAAAAAAAGGGTCTAGCATTAACCCCATTACGTCTCCTTAAATCACAGTGCTCAGTGAGGGATCCCAACCCTCTATTGCCCAACTATAATCATTGCCTGAGAGAGATCCATGAAAGACAGCAACATTTCGCTATTAGCTCGGATCTTCACAATAACTACAGTACGTGAAAGCGTAAAGGGCCCCACATCAATGGTTTTTTTTATTTTTGTCAAAGACATTTCTATTGATGTATCACTTCACCATTCTCTACACCACTGTTTCATTTCCAGATTCATTTTATTATTGAAACGTCTTGTCAATCTTAAAGAATGAGGATAAGCACATTTCTTTGAAAGTTATTATGGAATGGAATTCTTTTTCATTAAGCTTCTAAGAGTGGAATGAAGTCTTAATTTAAAGGAACCCAAACTGAAATTTGGCATTTTAGTTGTTGGAAAATCGGTTTTACTTGAAGTACAGTGAAAATCGTTTAGCACGTAAACGCTTAACATGAAAAATCGGTTAACACGAAATCATACTGTGGTCCTGACAAAATAATATGTAGTTTCATACATTTTTTTTCTTTTAACACGAAACAAATATCGCTTAACACGAAAAGATTTCACTTCCCGGACGTCCAAAATACACCTGTTTTCTGCAGTCACATCGTCACTGCAGATCTTTTTGGCTTAGTTTTTTTCGTTAGACGGAACAAAACAAACAATAGCTGCCACTGTTGCTAGGTTTCCACTTGTTTTAGAGTAAAGGCACCGCCATTGTCAAAACATTTCAGTTAGTTTTCGAATTCGGTGAATTTTGTGTTAAAATCAGCGAATTTTGTGTTTTATTTGTAATTTTAATATATAAACTTATTTTTTTAATATGTACAATGGCAGAGAATTCGGGACGTAAACAAACTGCTATTTTATCGTTTAACACGAAATTCTTTTAATACGAAAAACTATTTCGGTCCGTTCAGTTACGTGTTAAACGTTTTTCAGTGTATAAGGATTTAGGATGTTCTGTTTGATTGGATCATTTTCCCGATGCACTAAATTTTCTAAAGTTTGAATTAAATAGGTGTTTTTTTTTCTTTAACAACCTATGCTGAAATAATCCATATAGAGGATTTAACACAGAACCTACAAAGAAGTTACTTTTTATTTTATATTCCCCGATTCCCCGGACGAGGAAAATTAAAAACGCCAACTAAGTCAAAACAATTTGAATAACATGGGTGAAGGAGGAGAAATTGAATAAATAATGTAACCAGATTTGAGGCAGGTAACGTAAAAGTTCAAAATTGTACAAACCAAGAAACCAAAATAGTACCAAGTTGCATTTTAATCAAATGTTTCATCAGTGTGGCGCGTCTGTGGAAGGTAATCTTTTATTTGTTTAAATTTAATTTTGTATTTCTTCTTAATGTTAGAAACTGTAAAAATAAATTAGTTCAAGTGTTCATTCATGAATTTTTTTTACAGCCATAAAAAAGAGTATATTTTATTAAAATAAAAGGTACATTATGTATAAAACATATTACTATAATATTTTACCGTTGTGTTGTCAGCCGTTGGATGTATATGTTTATATACATGTAGGTGGCCAGTTTTGTCCAAGATAAAAATAAAATCGCCATATTTCTTTAATTTTATTAACTTTATCAAGGCTACAAATGTTTGTAATGTTATGCGCTGTTGTAGTGTTTAATAAAAATAATTGTTGTATAATAGTTTCTTGTGTGAATTATTTTTATTTTGGCCGAACATTAATGTATAAACATTAATATTTTAAATTATATAATCATTGTTAAAAAAAATTAATTACTTTTATTAAAAAATATTTTATTTTATTTATTTACAAATCATAATATGGGCCAGCTCACCAAGAGCTTTACACATAGAGATTAGAGGTAAAATACGTTATTTCATAAATCTTGGTAGAGTCGCAGTTTCAGTCTTCTAGAGTGAGTAGGTTCCCCTATATTGTAGTGGGACGTTGAGGATAGTGTGTGAAGTGTGAGAAAGAAGTTGTTTGTTTATTTAGTCATGTGTGTGTGAATAAGTATCTGTAATGTCTAGTTCTCTGTGTATTTGTGTGTTTCTGGTGAACCAAGGGGCTCTTAAAGCAATTCGGAGTACTTTGTTTTGAAATGTCTGAAGTGAAGTCGCTTCGTCAGTGTGTTGCTGGCACTTATCCAGACTGGGCAAGCGTATGTCAACAGAGGTCTGAGAAGCGTCTTATAAAGAAGTACTGTACAGGCGTGTTTGAGTGGTGTGTTTCTGTTTATAAGTGGATATAACTGTTTCAGTCGGCTGTATGCTTGTTGTAGTTTGTTGTTAATGTGTAGTCTCCAGGTGAGTCTGGTGTCAAGGATTACACCAAGATAGCGCACTTTTTGGTCCTTCGGTTTCCAGGGTATTTCCTGGTTGTTTAGTTTTAGTCGCCGTAGGTCTTCATTTTGAAATCTCCGAAGAGAAAAAATGTTTGCTTCTGTTTTAGTGATGTTGAGACGTAGCTTCCATTTTTGGAACCATTTTGTAATGATGTCTATAGTTGTTTGCAAGTCAGTGATGTTTTGGTCAATGTTGTCGTTAGTTGAGGCTATCATTGTGTCATCTGCGTATGTGGCTAAAGTAGCTGAAGTTGGTTCAGGTATGTCCGAACAGTAAAGGTTAAAGAGTATAGGACTGATGATTGCACCTTGTGGTAGTCCCGCGAGAATTTGGCGTCTAGTACTGTATGTGTTGTTGATTCTTACCTGAAATGTTCTGTCCCTTAAAAAGGATCTTATGATTTGAGTAATGTAGTCAGGTGCGTTTGTGTGTCTGAGTTTGTAGAGTAGTCCTGAGTGCCCAACTGTGTCGAATGCAGCGGGACTCAAATTCCTGTGCTCAACAAATTCAAATTTTGACACTAGATTATGTTTTTACGACAATATTAATAGATGTGGCATCACAAGCCAATGAAGGCCAATAAAGAAAAACACAAAAAAGTATAGTAAGCCAATTTACGGGCATTATATATTTCCTCCTTTGTAAAACTAGGCGTTTATTGATTATTTTTGATAAGACTAAAGCCTCCTATGACAAAAATTTCAGTCATAAGAACCATAATTTCCTTTATGACGAAAATGTAAGCCCCAACACTAGTACAGACATCTGGAATAAACCAAGATTCATTTCAGTTACTATACTTTTCAGGCGTAACAATTAAAAATCCCCCTTCCAAAACATCTTGAAATTAGATTCAAAGTTATGAATCGGTTTCTTTATATATCTATACCCCTTTTTACTTTCTCTTACTCCTAAAAAAAATATATTAGATTACCTACTTTGGAAATAATGTTATTTTTGTTCAATTTATTTAAGTATTACAGCTGTCTATATTTATATAAACCTCTTCAGTTAAAACTTGAAACGCTTTTCTGGGAATCTTAATTTTAGGAGAATATTAACGGCTTGCTATTTACTTCTTTTCACTTGTCCTGTTTCAAAAGTTTCAATTTGTTAATTAATATTTAATTAATTAAATATCAAAATAAATTGCCTCGTTGGAGTTATGTCCAGTTTTTAGCCTTAATATTACATTTCTGTTTTTTGATAAATATAACGAACTTCTCAATATTAATAACATTATATGCTTTAACTAATAACGATGGTGTTTGTTACTTGTTTAATAGTGGAAGATACAGATTCAATATCTATTCTGCGAATTGTATAAATATCTAATAATTGTAATAACATATATTATACACGATAGATTTTTAAATAAACATAGTAGAATTGTTTTTCTGTTAAAATTAAATTTTAATTTTTTAAGCAACAGAAAATATTTTGGATCTTTTATTCCGTTTCCATGTACTCCACTACACGTCATTATTTCCTGTTTCAATTTATTGTCATAGTTATTTATTCAAATATAAATAAATTGTACCCAAACCTTCTAGGCAGCATTAGTTTCAGGCAAGTTATTATCCAGCCTTGCCATTGATGAAAAATGTATTTATTTTCACAAGAAAAAAGAATTCCTTGAAATTTGGTCTTGTTTTTTTTTATAAAAAAAAATATTATAGTCTAGTGAAACCTGATGACTTCAGGTAGAAGAAGAAGAAGTTTGGAAATTGTATTGCTGGAAATTAATGTTTAATTGGCTTAACCTAGTTCAGTATACTGATCAGATCTCCCTGGCCTAAAGGTAAAGACTTCCAGATTAGGTTTGCAAAATAAAAGAATGTATCTGCCATGACATCCACATTGAAGAATAAAATGTTATTATATACTATAATATAGTGGTTAGTCCTTGTTCATGCGTGGTCCCCTTGCTTAGATCCTTAAAGGCATAGTTCAACACCTTTCCGCCATCCAGCAACTCGACAAATCAAGCCGTCATTCAGAAAATAAGCGGACTCGCTCCCAGCATTGTCACTAAAAGTTAGTAGCAAAAATGTGCTTACCAAATTAAGAAACCCCGGGCATAACGCTGACTTTATTGTTCTCGAAACTGTTTATCTCCTTAAGAGAGCGGGTCTTAACGGAAAAACTGCCGGTTGGTCAGGATTAAGGGTCACTCAGGGATATCTGGAAATGAAATTGCAGACTACAAAGCGAAGGAGGCAATAAATCTAGAGGATCTCAACTTTGAAAAGTTATTACCCTCAGATATTAAGAATTACTGCAAACGCAAGTATTACAGAAAAAGGAGAAATCAAAATGCCTCAAAGTTAATTTTTACACCTCCCTGCAGCCGACAATCCCAAAAAAACCTTGGTTCACTGACTTACCAGAAAATAGAAGTTACTTTACAACCATGACCAATATGCTCATGTCCGTCTGAATCAATCATCGTCGCCAACCACCTGATTCTCGAATATAATAATCACATAGAGATAAACTATGGAAGTCTATTATAAATGCAAAATGTACACTACCTGCCAATCGGCATACCATCCTCACTAAACCAAACCACGGATTATATTTGGCTATTTTAAATTTTTTATAAACAAAAACAAAATCACACAATGAAATTAAAATGCAAATAGTATGAGGAGAAAATGTGTAGTTACCATCAACAATAAACACCTTACCACCAGCAGCACCTAAAACGCCGATGTGAGATTAGACCAGGATTAAAGATGAGACCTGGACAGAGAATCTGGCTAATCTGCACAGACAGGAAGCCAAGGAGAAGAAAAAAACAACACCTTCTTAATTGCTGGAAGAGCTCTGCATCATTGCCAGAAAAGAACGTACTGGTAACTAAGGAGGACCCATTAACAGTTATAAAGATAGCTAGTTTATCTCCCAAAAATGCACCTACACTGAGACCCAGAAACGTGCGCACAAAGGGCATCTGAAGACCACGGTTAAGATTGAGGAGGACCTTTGTCTAAAAGGAATGATTTTATCATGTTGAAGAAGAACGAACTACGGCGGAGATTGGAATGCTTTCATGAAAGAGGTTCATAAAGGCCGCCATGGAGCGATGGTGAGTAGAAGTATGATGAATAATTGAATATTGAAGGAGCTGGAGTCAATAACTTTGAATTATCTTCTTTGTTTAATGGAGACAGGAGTGAAATGAATAAGAAATAATTTATTCAAAATATGCTTTAAGCTGGCTGGACTGAAAATTCTTGTGGGAATAGCAAAATTGGTTCTACTAAATATATTTAATAAATATCACATTTTTACGGTTTCTTAATTAATAATTAATTTTTTATAACCGGTGGTAAATATTTTTCGGCTTATTAACTTACAGTAGCTGATGTTGGTTATTAAGGAAACAGATCAGAGTGTATAAATCAATGTGTTTTCGCATTTCATCCTGTTTTAACACATATCGAGGCTACAAAACTGAAAATAGCTAACAGTATAACACTGATTAATAAAGGAACTATTCTTTCAGGCGGACTTTATGTCCGCTACTAAGCCACTTACATGCAACATATAATATATTAAAATATATATATTCTCGGCCATATAGTATTCATCCTAGATATTATAAGACATCATACTTATTTATTCATATGGGGCGAGTTTAGTGCAGTGGTTATGGGCATGGCCTTGTAACAGGGATGTCTCCAGTTCGAGTCCGCGGATACCTGCTTAATTTTATATTAGTTTACAAAATGTTAATAGTAAAGTATATGCTTCCGCCCTCATCCATAACATCTAACATGGTAGTTGGACAATTAAGCCCGACTGAAATTAATAGGCATTATTTTACTTTACTTAATTCATACTTTGTAAAATGAAATAAAGTTTAAAATTATCTTACTTTTATGTAACCGTCGCATATGGAGGATATATCATGGACGCAGGGATCTTTTACCATTCGAGAAAGACGCTGCTGACCACATATCTGGAAGGTACTGCTTTTAGGAATCATTTCATGAATTTCGCGATGTTTTGATTTTTAACTAATCACTTAGATTAAATGAATTGTTAGCTTAAGAGAAGTATTCTTTCAGCCAGCCTACTTGTTAGTAAAATTAGTTTTGCTCAATTCTAAAATTGCTCGCCTCTGATTTATTTTATTGTGAATGTTGCTTGATGGAATCAATCTAGTGTAATAGAATCCGAAGAGAAGGATCCTAATTAGCGAGAGCCCAAAATTAAGAGTCTCATTCGCTACTTAGGCCAGACTAGACTGGGAGACTCTGTTTATATACAGCAACGCTACTCCTGGAGGGGATAGTATTTAGAACAGTTTATAAAGCAGTTACAACGCGTCAGCAACCAACTACTACCCTTCTCTTCACTCCCTCTAAATTTTTCGCTACCAATTTCTATATTCGTGAAAAGTCCTGGCAGTTTGTGTCAGTTTCTCATTATACAGTGTTCCAGTTTATTTATTCTTAAAAATCCAATTCTCTCCTTCTCATATCCATTATACTAGAAATATAGATACTGATCATGATTATTGAACAACTTGCAATATATCCAATAAAATATTGTTCTAAATCTTTTTCTTATCTAGAAAAAATTTTAAGTTTTTAGACCTGAAATTTAATATGTAGAAAATATACCGCTCTTTTCTTTTTTTTTTTTAATTAAAAGTAATTAGATGAACAGATAGTAATTTAGTACGAGTTATACAGATATGTTATTTATAACATGTTATGTCCTGTAAGACATGTTATATCTTAATTAAAAATTTATAAATTCTCTAATTAATATGAATTCAAATATGCTTTGCGTATGAAAATGCTGGAGCCAATAACTCCAGCTATAATGTGAAAATTCAAACATTATGTAATATTTTCAAAAGAAGTATTAAATTTTATCATCTCATACTGTATTTGTAAGAAAAAGTATTGCATCTTATCAAATTTTCGAAATTGAGTGGTCAGCGGTAGTTGAAATCTTTGGAACGAAAAATGTGTTCTACTTTTCTTTTAGAAAATAGTAATTATAGACCAAATATCTCATAAAAGAAAAGTGGAAAACAAAATTTTCGATCCAAAAGTTTCAACTAAGAGGAAACGCAAATTTACTGTTATGGTTTTTATAAGATTTTCCCGAAAACGGTTCCAGCAATTTACAGTACAAACATATATTAAAAAAAAAAAATTAATAGAATAAATAAATTTCAATTATTAAAATAAATTTTGTTCTCGCCCGTTGCTAGCGCACGGCTAGCACTTGCCTTTGATGTGAGAATACAGGGTTCAATTCCCGTGAGGGTAAAGAAGGTGTTGACTGAGAGAAAGTAGGGAGCTGCAGTTGGTAGCGAACCAATGTAGCGACAGTCTGAACTAAATGGCGGTGGGAATTGCGTCATGCTTACCACACGTCCCCCCAATCAAAATCGCCGTCTGACACGTCTTGGCGCTTTATTGGCTGTTTTCGGCAAAGGTTTTTTAAAAAAAATTTACCTTTTAGAACTAAAAGAAATGGAGTTAAAGAAAATCATATGAGTGTTTCCAAACGGATATTTTTGAAATTGGAATGCTAACCTATTATATTTGTTTGGAATAATTTCTAACAGACATTTATTTTAGTGGATTTCAGATATCACTGAGAGTAATTCTAAGCTGACTTTTCAATTTTGTTGGGAAGTGATTAGGTGCTCCTATAATCCTTCCTGATTTTCTAGCCGTTGAGGTAGGCGGATCTTGATCATCTGCGGTGGTGGCTTTAAATAGCTTGTAATAAAGGGATGCGTGACGTGTTTGAGGATAGCTGTGGGATGTCTTATCAGTACGATTTGACTAATAGAAACATAATAAATAGAAATGTTAATGAAATAAAATATAAATTACAAAAGTATGACTACTTTTAAATAGTTTATAATGAACAAATGTTATTGGTTTATTACATATTGATGATATCGTAAACTCTGTATTTAAAAATAAAAAAATCTGAAATTAATATCTTGTCAAAATTGAGAAAAAATTTAATGCAGAAATTAATGTTGAATTCCTCCTACAGTTCTTAGTTTACGAACATTTCTTCTTGAATTTCATGCGAGAATTATTTGACATTAAAATATCACATAAATATAATTTATTACACTGATCAGCCAACTCAGGTTGGACACATTATATAAATATTCTAGAATTACTTGCGGTGAATTGTGTTAATATATTTTCATCAGGAAGTTCTTGTACTTTGTGCGAAGCTCAATAGCCTGATTGCTTGTTCCACTTTCTTTTTGAATGCAATGTTCTATCTGATCTCAGTAGGAAATCTTGTTCTCTTACTTTCTTCTAATGTTCTTTATATCTTTACGTCATAATAATTATTTTTTACTACTCTTTATATCCAGCTGTTTGTTCATTTATTTTTAGTTTTGTCATGCAATTTATAATTTTTGTATCTTTTTTATCACAATTCTGGTTGTAATTGTAATTTCCTTAAAGATTAAATTTATAACAATTATAGTTTATATTGATTAAAATTTTTTGGCTTATAAAGTATTCGTAAAGTATTATTTTATTACAAACTGCTTACAAATTAGACAAAAGCAACATTATATACTGTAACGTAATGTATAATGTAATTGTTGTGGATGTGTTTGTTTGTAGTGGCTTGAGCGGTTTTGTAAAAGCGCTTATAAGTATATATGTTTAAGAGAGTGAAGTATCAGAAATAAGAAAGTAGTCACCACTGCTAACAAGAAATATATTCTATTGAATTAATAACTGCAAGTTATTTGCAAGATATTATAAACTTATTAATATGCACTGATGCTAAAAGAGCGAAAAACAAGTGTTCTGCTTCGGTGTCTACAACAAAACTATATTGTTCGAAAGCAGAATGCAGACTGTCCGAAAGAATGCCTTCTCTTACAAAACAGTTGGCCAAGTGGCATTGTATTAATTTAACGGATTCTTGTGCCTTTGTCTCTTGATAGCAGTGACCTTAAATTATAGTACCTGGCTCTTTTCACTGCACTAAGATACATTTAAAATATTAACTAAATTCTTATTTTTCAAACTTTAAAATATTCTAAACTATTTTTCAAAACTATCATT
>JAAEAF010012655.1:0-24914 GCA_011037195.1 Triatoma infestans
CCATTTTCTAAAAACCACTTTTTTGTACTCAGGGTACCTCAAAACAGATATTTCCGGTGAAAACTCGATATCGAAAATTTGACACGATTACAATACTTCCTCTTATTAGGAGTAAGAGAAAGTAAAAAGCGGACATCAACACTTACATGCAGGATTTTTGATTAGAGGAAAAACCGGTTATGATTTGAAGCGCTGAGTAGGATATCAAGAAGGCTGAGTAGGATAATTTGTTTTTTGTTGATTAGAGCCAGTTTGAAAGTCTCTGTAGAGATTTCTTTTAGGATTTTTTCTAGAAGAGCCTTTGGTTATGCTTTAATCGTTTAAATCGTATAATGGGTTCCAAGTTGGGCGGGTGTACAGTCTAAGGTCGAGAGATTGTGTGCTATTTACTAGGGAGAAGAATGTGATTTAGGTTCATTAAACTTCATCAATTCATCATTTAGGCTTACGCTGCTGTTCTCAGCAAAAATTACTGATTTCTAATTTGAGATGGTCAGTGGGTTGTTATTAACCGACGTTCCGCTCATATTGCAATAGGAGTTTTCAGAATAGTGTCGCCTTGCATGTCAAAGCAACACTGGCGTGTTTCCTTTTGAGAGAGAGACGCAAACAAACAAAATTCTAAGTACTCTTTCACGTAGATTTAGATTAAAATGTAACCGTATTCGAAGTGTTGCTTTGACGTTCAAGGCGACACTACCTTGAAGAACCCTATTGTAATTTGGGCGTCATTAACGTCAGTCAATAACACACCACTACCGCGGTCTCAACCCAATAATCTAAATGTTTTTATCGGTCAGGAAAACTCTTGACAAGGTACAGCGGCTCGCATGCTTATGCATGACGGGGGCTATGAGGACTTGCCCCACCGCCGGGATGGAGGTTATCCTCAATCTGTCACCTTTGTACTAGTGGTAGAAAGGGCGGCGAAGGGGCTCTTCTTAGGATCTCTAGGAGTGGTGCAGGAGGGGGGAAAGGGCTGGGGTTTAGAGAGTTGGTATTCTCACCTTTGGGCTCCCCCATCTGGCACCTCCCTAGGGACGGTATGGGTAAGAGGTACAGCTTCACTAAAAATTTTTCGTCGAAGCTAGGGCCCAGGAGTGAGTGGAGCGAGGGATCCGCTCTGTTGGGCATCAAGGAACATGCCATTAAATGGTATACTGATGGGTCGAAGACCCTCGAGGGGACTGGGGCGGGGGTGGTTGGTCCAAGGATCAAGCATTCGGAACCCATGGGTAAATTTCCCAGCATCTTCCAGGCGGAGATATACGCTATCGGAAGATGTGTTCAATTTAACCTCGATAGGGAATACAGGAATCAGGAGATTGTAATCCTTTCTGATAGTCAAGCAGCCATTGGAGCTTGGGTGCACTAGTTATTAACTCTAAAATGGTTTGGGAATGCCTAGATAAACTTAATGATCTGGGCAGCAGGAATAAAGTTGCACTCTGGTGGGTACCGGGGCATGTTGGCATTGAAGGGAATGAGATGGCCGACGCCCTGGCCAAGATAGGCGCTATGACCCCACTTCTGGGGCCGGAACCTTTTTGTGGGATTAGCGACCAGTTTCTGTCAGAGGAACTTAGGAAGGAGGAGGAGACGAAGAGATCTCAACTCTGGTACTCCCTCCCCGGGTTGCGCAGGCCAAGATCTGCTTGGGAAATTATAACCAACGGAGGTCGGAGGCCTGCATTGGACTAGGTAAGAACAAGCTCCGCGTACTTACGGTTTCCTCACGGGGCATTGCCGACTTAGAGGACACCTGGTGAAGCTGGGCTTGGAAAGTGACAGCTCATGCAGATTCTGTGGGGAGTTGGAGGAAACTCCAATACATCTCCTAACAGACTGCGAGGCTGCCACTCAGAGAAGGTTCAGGAACCTGGGCAGCTACCAGGTGGAGGAGGGGGACATACCCTCTCTAGAGCCCGTCAGGGTATTAGGATTCCTCAGGGATCTTAACCTGATGGAGGTATTGTAGAACGGATGTTCAACCGGGCATCCGTTCGGGTGCTATGGGCAGGCCTGTGGCACCCAGGGGGCATAGCACGATAGACCTGATCAAGGTCGCAGTGCGTTGGCCCCCCCCAGATTAAAAAAAAAAAAAAAAAAATGTTTTTATTACTTCATTTAAGGAAAAGGATTCGAAAGCAGGAAGATATTTTTGAAGGGTTCATGATACAGTTACTCTAAATCTCTAGGATTGTATTATCGTCAACGAAGGTATAAAATAGTCGTGATGGATAGAGGCAAATGGAACCGTTAATTTTCAAATAAATTTATATTTCTTTTTGTTTTTTTTGAAATATAAAACATTGATTTATGGATCAAAAGAAAGTGAATACTTAAAAAGATATTTCTAAAATTAGTTTAAAAATTCCCCAGCCTGGAAGTCCTTTCGACCAAATGTCCTTTAATAATACAGCATAAAGAGAATGAAAGAGTGATGGACGTTAAGATAAACAAAAGAAAGGGGAAGAATACTTGATAAAAATTCATAACATTTTATTTTTTCTCAATTTTAAATATTTTTTTATATATTTAATAATAAATGAATGAAAAAATATTTTTATTACAATATTACTTGTGATACATTTTTTTGGAAGGAATAATAATATTTCCGGCTTCTAAAATTATATTATACTAACGCCTTTATATATTTCATTATTTATTAAATTCCTTTATTTAATTAAAAACGAAGCCAACATTTTGTGTGTTGTTTATAATATCTGCTTTGAATTTTATCGCAAGAGGCAAAAATTAGTGATTTTTCCTTTTTTAGGCCTAAATTTTTCTCTTGGAGTTTTTTAATTTGCAGCTTATATTGGATAATAATAAGGGTTCAACCAGTTAATATAATGGGCCTACTCTGGACGATGGATGAGAATCCGAAACCGTCAAAACCAAAAAGACTTCAAAATCTATTCTATAAAGTCGCTGTTCAGATCAACCGATATCGTACTAATTTGATATTGTATCAATACTTCTATTTTATATCAATACTTATATATCAATACTTCCAAAAGAAAGTATTCTAGCTGAAAGTGGAGAACGAGCACTGCAAGTTAGAAGGGACATCCTGATGTGTAACTATGTGTTGCCGTTAAAAAAATCATGTCGACTATGACGTCATTTACAATCCTCAATTTGAACATTTATACGCTAGGACAAATACAAGCACTTTACCTTTGGGCATACGTTTTAAAAATTTCTATTTGCTAAACAATGTATGCATTCCCATGCCCTGTATGTTTGGTCTCTCCAAAAATAGAACCTTGGACACTGAATGGGCTTAAGTTTGACGGCACACTAGGTAAATATATTAAAAGTATAACTCTGAACTACGTATACAAAAACCTTCTACAAGAGCGACTACGGCTTAAACATAAAAATTATATTAAAATATTCACCGACGGGTCAAAGACGATAAATGGAGTAGGAACAGCTTTCGTCATGAATGAGAGGCTGTACAACTTCCCATTAAGCAAAATCTCAAGTATATCTACAGCCGAGTTATTCGCTGTGTACAAAGCCCTAGAACATATTCGGAACTACAACGAACCTAAGAAATATATTATTTGCTCCGATTCAAGGAGCTCACTGGAGAAGATAGGCAATCGGGACTCCGATAGTTTGTTGATTCAGTGCATACATACGCTCTTGGAACTATGCCTGCGAGAAAATAAAGAAGTGTCCTTTATTTGGATTCCCGGTTATGTGGGGATAAGAGACAACAAATCTGCCGACAAAGCAGCTAAAGAAGCGGCATCAATGTCTTGAAGAGACGAAAGTGTCCTTGCAGTCGATTGGAAAGCTTTTCTAAAAATACAAAATCTTTCCAACTAGGAAAAGGAATGGCAATCAGTGCAGCTGCCAAATAAACAAGGAATATCAAGCGTACCACAAAGAAATGGTCAACCTCAAATCGAGAGTCTCGGCGAGAAGAAGTTGTCCTAGCGAGAATGAGACTCGGTCACACCATGTTGACACACACCCACATATTCCGAAGAGAACCTCAGCCGGTATGCAGCGCTTGCAATACGACATTAACGTGTCTTATTGCATATTCTATTAGAATGTTCGAAATATATAAACGCGCGGGGAAAAGTAAATTTACCGACCAGTCTTGCAGATGTATTAGGAGACAATGAGGGCAATATCAATAATACTTTTGAACATCTAGGAGGTTCATCTATTTCATTTGTAGTGAAACTAGCTGTACATATGTGTGTGTTTAGTTGTTTGCTGATGTCTTGTATATAGGTATTTATTTTATAAGTGATATAAGGGAATAGAGGAATATGATTAGACCTAGATTATGGGTTTGCTGTAGAAATTGTTAGGCTGGTGGGTATGGATATGCATCCCGGATGAGTCCTTACAAATTAGAAACAACCATAGCAAAGGACCATAGCTATTGTGCACCTTAAAAAAATCCAGAAAAAAAAATACTTCTAATTTTAATGAATATTACATAAGTGTTAGAACCATACATTCTACTGAAGTGGTACTTTAGAGGAAAGCATAATGTTGCATTCCTACATCCCTCCCCAGAACCTCCAAAAATCTGAAAAATTATTTTGGAAAAATGTTTCAAATACTAGTAATAGGCATTTATGGGGGGAGGTTTAAAGAAAATCGTTGAAGATGTTCTTGAAAAAATCGCAAAAACTGAAGAAAAAAAACGCGATTCAGTGAAGTGGAAATTTTCGGTTGACTGATTTTGTCCGAAACCAACGTGTCAGATGCGGTGGTGGTAACTAAACGAAATACCTAGTTTGAGTTTTATGCTTTATTTTATAGTTTTTGAAATATTTTGTTTACACACAAACACACACACACACACACACACACACACACCAATCGCTAGAAACCATGCATGTATTCCGGTGAATACTCAATTTCCAAAAGTTGGGCCGATCGGAAGCAATACTTCCTCTTACCAAGATAAGAGAAAGTAAAAATAAAGCATGCTAAATTACGAATAAAATTATGGACTTCTAAATATTATTTTACTTAAAAAGACCTATATTTTTTTTTTATTTAATTTAAGACGCATCAACATACATGGTCATTGGCGCCCGGGAACTTTTCAGTGCACTGCCGGCCTCCAGACAGTGTTCTCTCGTTACAGACAACACTGTCCATCACCGGACAGTGACCTGTAGAGGCTCCTAGGAAGAAAAAATCTAAGGGTAGCACAGCTGGAGTCGAACCTGGTCCTCCGCGTGGGAGTCCAGTATGCTAACAACTTAGCTATACCCTTCCCTAAAAATGTTTTATTTGGAGATATTTTCGAGTACGTTGTTAGGGGGACTCCCTTAACTAAATGGCCTCTTACTCCCTTAACTAAGTTCGAATCGCTTACAGTAGTATACGTGCTAAGTTCAAATCGTTAGATATATGGATGGCTTAAACTACTCTAGTATAGGTTAAATCGTTATTTTATAGGAAGTGTAAACTTAAGTTTCGTTTTCCTGTTGATAGTTTCAAGAAATATATGTAGAAATGATAGTTTCAAATTACTAAATCTAGCTAGGGCTAAACTTTGTCAATTAGTTCCTAATTAGCTGAATCTAGTTTGAATTACTGAATTCAAATTTTCACGATTCTAAGAAAAATAAACGAACAAATCTCTAAAACTTATGCAAATACTTCAACATTTTTTACTCTGTTGTTGTGGTTGTTTCCGCAGAGCTGAAGCATCAGAGATGTTTTCTATGAAAGCCTAGTTCTTGTTGTGGTCATCGACTGGTTCGGGCGTTCGGCCCTCTTCAGGATGTTTTTGTAAAAATTTCCTCTGTGCAAGTCAGTGGTATCACACTGCTTTGATAAAAACTTCCTGATGATGGGCTAAGCCCAAAACAGACCACAAAAAGAAGCAGGTTATCACGGAAAATATCTCTGGATGCCATTTACTCTCCTCGAAGCCAATAATGGATTAAGTTGTGCGGACAGAGTTCGCTCATTAATTGTTCAATAAACAACTTTTATCAAATAAATTCTTGTAATTATTTTGTTTATATTATTGCCACTGTAATTATTGCAAAATTGATATTTATGACGTCATTGAATTTTGATATTCAAATAAAAAACAGAAGTGTATAATTAATTCTGCTGCCACATATTGATCCCACTGGGTATTTCCTTCACATTGTAATTCATGTCACGTAAACATTTGTCATATTTGCTTATTGTATTTATTATATAATAAAAAATAAATAAAAATAAAAGAATAATATTATAAAGAATTGTCTTAAATCTTTAATGCGTGTTCTAATTTCACATCAATCTAGTATTTATACTTTTCAACAATTCCAAACAATATTTGACATAAAATAATCCAAATCAATTACGGTAACAGAAATTCATTATTCATTACTTTCAATGAGGTAATCAAATATTTAATACTCGGGTAAATTTTCGTTATTAACGTTATTAATTCAGCTTGTGTAGTAGTAGCGTGTTTAGTAAAAGGGCTTGTAAGTATATATGTTTAAGAGAGTGAAGTGTCAGAAATAAGAAAGTAGTCACCACCGCTAACAATAAATATATTCTATTAAAATAATAACTACAAGTTATTTGCAATGGAATTATTAATTTATTAATATGCATTGATGCTAAGAGAGCGAAAAACTAGTGTTCTGCTTCGGAGTCTACTAAAACTGTCTTGAAGGAATGTCTTCTAATTGTTCGTTCAATTCCTCCCCTGTTAGAAGAAGGGGGTAGGACAATGCTATCTACCAAGGTTCATGAACTCTCCCAGTAACTGGACTTCTTCTACCTGGCTTGTCCTTTTGCAAGGGAATGTCAATATTTTTCTTAATTTTTGATTTTTTTCCAAATTAAATATATTTTTATATTTCTTGCATCCATCACATCTATATTACTGATGCATTTTCTTAAATAATTTCGAGGACCACTTCAAGGGGGGTGAAGGGATACAATAACTGTAAAATGTTTGGAATAATGATTTAATCAGTACCGATTTTACCGACAGCTGTCTCATTTAATTAATTGTTTACTAATAATTCAGTTTATTTCGCTTACATAAAAAATTAAATTATATATATATACAAAAAATATAAAAATGCAGAAGAAAAATTAAACAGAAAAATGAAACTTTTAATATTCGTACGGTAAAAAAAAAAAAGAAGAAAAATAATAATAAATAAGCTTTGTGTCAAACCAGCTCACGGACTGGCAAAATATACGAACAAACTGGTTGGTGGTTTGTTTAATTAAAACTTTTGTCCAGAAGAATATACTTAAATTGGAAAAAAAAAAAAAAAAAAATCTGAAATGTAATTTCAATTACTTACTGCAAAATATAGAAGAGCAATCATGGTCGAATCAATTAAACTTTTACTTCAGCCAACCTACCTCTAATTTTGATTTTAATTGGTACTTTTTATTTTTATTTTTTACCTTGCAATTTTTTTTTTTTTTAATTTATCTACCAATAATGTTTTCCAGTTTTCAATCGTATGTTACGACCACAAGTTGAACATTTGCACACATTTTTAGAATCCATTTATTATTTGTTATAGAGATTTCAAAAACTCTACGCCTAAATATTAATAGACCGGATCAAAAAATACATCTAAATAAAAAAATATCCACATTTCCATTCTAACAGTGAATCCAGTAATTTCATAAACTGATTTTGTTTTTTTTTTTAATCTTTATTTATGCTACAATCAGCGCAACCGCGCTATTAGTAACAATAACTACAAAACAACATAAATACATAAAATGAGTGGAGAAGCTATCTAATGGTATACAGTGGTAGTAAGTGTTCGGGAAGACAGATGTTGTACTAAAGGATTTGTTTGTGACTGTAGGTTAATATGGAATTTCCTGTAACGGGTTCGGGCGACTTGAGCAATAACCGGTATATTAAGATCAGTGTGTATGGTTCGGTTGGAGACGTAAAATAAAGCGTTTACAATGTTATGGAGAATTCTGGATTGTAGGGATTGGAGTCTTTGGAGATTTGAGCGTTTGGTTAAAACCCACAGTTCTATACCATACGCCCAGATAGGCTTTAAAATAGTTGTATAAATTAGTCTTTTGTTGTCTAGGGAGAGTTTAGATCTGTTGTCCAGTAGTCTTTTAAGTAATCGAAAGCGTCAGCTTAATTTTGTTCTTTTAAGTGGTGTATGAGGATGCCAGATAGGTCTTCGGTTTAAGTAAAACCCAAGATAGCGAGCAACGTTGACCACTGGTAAGGGAATTAAGTTAAAGTAGAATGGAGGAAGAGTAATCCGTCGAAGAGTGAAGGTAATGTTTTGGGACTTGTTTTTCATTGAGTTTAATGACCCATTTTTTGAACCATTTTTCTAAGGAGAAGAGATGGGTTTGCAGATTTCTATGGGCTGTTACGGGATCATTATTGGTAGGCAGGATAACGGTATCGTCTGCATAGGTGAGAAGGATAGTATCAGGATGTGTTGGGATGTCTGCAGTGAATATTGAGTAAAGGATAGGACCTAGAATGCTGCCTTGTGGCACTCCAAGTTCCCTATGCATGAAAAGAGAGAAGGATGATCCGATTTGTACTCAGGAATACCTATCGGATGAATAGGATTTTAGGATGAGTTAATAGGTGGCTGGAAGGATGCCCTTAAGTTTCCCAAGCACCCCAGGGAAGGCCTGCTTCAGGTCGAGGAAAGCCCCGGAACAACTCTCCTATCTTCTCAAGGGAGGATGCAATGGTGTCTACAACGCGATGAGTTTATTGTGTGACAGAATAATGACGTCTAAGTCCAAACTGATGGTCTCGGATAACATTGGAAAATTCTGAATAGAAATCTTCAGGTAAACTGAATTAAATGTAAAAAATATAATTCTATAGATTGTTTTTTTTTTAATTTATTACAATTTTCAGTATACTTTCAGAAATATATTTATTCAATACTTTCACATACTGTTCGTAACGGGAAATATTGCAATCATGTCAAATTTTTTATATCGTATTTTCACTGGAAATTCACATTTTGAGGTTGCTAAAGACCGGTGAAATGGTTTTTTAGAGAAAGTTGTGGGTGTGGGGTGTATGTGTATGTATTTGAACAGTATATAACTCAATAACGTAAAATTGCAGGCAGTACAAACATGACATTCCATATTTGGATATCACCATGGGATCCCGACTGGAAATTATCTGTTGAAAATTCCATAACCGGAAATACCACTTTACTTGAATGTATTTTGTCAGTTTTGCTGCGAAATTCTCGTAAACAGTTTCGATGATTTTTTTTTAAACATCGGTATTCTAACTACACATATAATTTTATAATTATCTTATAATATGTATTAGAATGAAATACCGTGATTGAAAAAATCGATTCTTTACTGAACAATTATTTCGGATTTTTTTTTTTTTGCCCTTTTAAAAACACCGACTCTTATCATTGAATTTGATAGACTAATTCTACATACTGAGGCATATAAATTTTGTTTTAAAGTTTATTCAGAGAAATTTCTTACGGAATTTTTGAAGAAGGGTGAGTTAAGGCTTTCATAAAAAAAAAGTGGATTTATTAAGTTTAGATTTTCGCATTGATTGTAAACATTGAAGGCAACTAAATCGTCTAATGTGAACTATGAGTTCAGATTATACACATCAGATTTTTGTATTTACTTTTCTTATATGATTAATTATACTTATAGCTGTAAGTGGATGTATTAGGGAAGTAGAAAGTTGAATATTATAGATTTTGGATTTAAGAATAAAAATTCCGTCATCGATTACCTCATCCAAAAATCCTACTTAACCGATAGGTATTTTCGAGTACAAATCGGATCATCCTTCTCTTCTTTCAAGCATACCAAAGCTGGAGTACCACAAGGCAGCATTCTAGGTCCTATCCTTTACTCAATATACACTGCAGACATACCGATACTAACCCTTTTCACCTATGCAGATGACACTGCTATCCTGTCTACCAATAATGATCCCGTAATAGCCGATAGCAATCTGCGAACCCACCTCTCCTACCTAGAAAATTGGTTTAAAAAATGGGTCATTAAACGTAATGAAAATAAGTCCCAAAACATTACCCTAAACTGTACGTTGCATTACTCTTCCCCCAGTCTAATACAACTAAATTCCCTTACCAGTGGTCAACGTTGCTCGGTATCTTGGGCTTTACTTAGACCGAAGGCTTATCTGGAATCCTCATACACTAGTTAAAAGAATAGAACTAAACAGACACTTTCGACAACTTAAAAGACTACTGGACAACAGATCTAAACTCTCACTAGACAACAAAAGACTAATTTATACATCTATTTTAAAGCCCGTCTGGGCCTACGGAATAAAACTATGGGATTCAACTAAACGCTCATATCTCCAAAGACTCCAATCCCTACAATCCAGAATCATCCGTAACATGGTAAACATCGCTTTTTTCTAAGTCTCCAACCGAACCATATACACTGACCTTAAAATACTGTTCATTTCTCACGTCCCTTACAAAAATTGCTCAAAACCCATTACAGGAAATTCCACATTAACCTACAGTCTCATACAAATCCTTTAGTTCAACACCCATCTTCCCGAACATTTCCTAATAACCTTCCTAGACGTCTTAAAAGACAATGGTCTCGTGATCTCCCATCGCGCTGATTGTTGCATAAATAAAGATTAAGACAATAAAAATACTAAAAATAAAACTACATTATAAACGAAATGGCAGCTATCCCATCAAGGCCCCAAAGAAATACTAATTGTGCAATTTAGAAGTAACTCAAATACCTCAGTTCAATCAGAACCCATCTAAATCTTTTTTTTTTTTTTTTTTTGAAAATAAGTATTCCGATGCAATTAACATTCCAGATTTATAGGAAAATCTTTGGAGCAGTTTTTCTAGAAATTCCAAAAAAAACTCAGAAACTTATTAAGGCGTACTTTGGATTAAACGGCTTTCTAACAATTTGGATTTCTTTTTACAGCATCTATAGAGCTAGAACCATGGATTTTTGAGAAACGTTATTTCAGAGCTTGACGTTTCAGCTCAAACAGAAATTTATAATAATCAATTTTCCTAGATAAATGTTTCAATTGAAATTGTTAGAAGAAAATGTTAGAGCCTGTTCGGAGAAAATCACAGAAAAAATAAAAGTAAAAAAAAAACAAAAAAAATATTCAGCATCTTCCGGCAATTTCAATTGGTAGATTTTGTCCAAAAATTTTCTGATATAATACTTCTAAATGGAATGTTAAATTTGAACTTCATGTGATTTGTATTGTGTTTCTGAGATATTTTGTTCATTGTATGAGTATATCACAAAAACGATTGAAACGGTTTAAAAAAAAAACGACAAACCGAAACTTTAATTTATAATGTGTTCTTTTTTAGTTTTTCACGGTTTTCTCAAATACGTCGTGAAACAATATCTTTAATTTCATAAATGCCTATTATTTTTTATTTTTTCACACATATTAATAAAAATAATTACTTCTGAGATGCTTCAATAGCATTCTAAAGTGTAAATTCAGTATTATATCTGTGAGTTCTCTTTCGCACTTTCACAAAAGTAAATCTAGTGATTTTCGTTAAATTTGGGATATTAAAAACTACATACATATAAATCTGTCACATTTATTTGCAATAGCCCCCCCCCCCCCCCCCCAAAAAAAAGATATCTGTCGATTGTGGGGGAAAAATCTGTGATAATATTTCCAATTGATAAAGTCAGAACTGAATTCAAAATTCAATTTAAAGAAAATGTAAAGAAATATGAACTGTATCCGATTTATAGAGAGCTAAATTTTGTATTAGGTGCAAACCATTATCTTAATTCTGATGTCCCATTCGATAAGATTAAATGGATAATGAAAGCTCGTGCTGGAATATTGAATTTAAGCCATCGGCCAGTTTTTCTGACTGATGAACTAGAAAATTGTGAACTATGTGGTGATTGTATTTTGGATAGGTCTTATCACTATTTGGCCGTTTGTAGTAGGCTTAGTGATCTTAGATTGAAATGGCTTAGTAGCCAATGCCTTTCGGTATCTGCCACTGTAGACTTCTTGAATGGTAGACACTGGCCTTCTTTGGCGAATTTCTGTAAATCTTTATATTAGTACAAAATGTACCATGTTTTTCTCGGCTTTTCGCTTGTTTTATTTTATGCTTTTCTTTCCACCATCAACTAAATGCAGTGTTTTTCTTAAAAGTAGTTAATATATGATTTTCTAGGTTTTCCTCTCATATAATAATAGTACAAGACTCCACCGACGGTCTATTGACCATGGTACATGTCTTTATAAATTAATTTTATTTTTTATTTTTCATTTACAAGGAAAGTTTTGTTTTTTATATTCTTTTTGTTCTATAATATTGTATATTATTTATAGTCATTTTGTATATGTACTATGTATTCTTAATAAAGACAAAAAAAAAAAAAAATTCAAATGTTATTTGGATTTGGCCCCTGTCTTCTGGGCTACAATGAAATCACATTCTGCAACTTATGCCACCTCCCCCAATATTTTTAAGTTGGGGAACTAAACTTAGAATAATAATTCTAGCTTAAAAAAAAAAGAAAAAAAAACTATTCAATTTTTAATTACATTAATTGCAATAAAAAACATACGCACACTAGAGATAAAATCAAGTGAGTGATTCAGGCTAGGATTTTTTTGGAATTCCTTTTGGATTCATTTTTATTTTTATTTTGGATTTTGTGGAAAATAAAAATTATTATACTAAAATAATTGTCATAAAAATTCTGGTATGAAACACTCAAACGACTTTTCTGTTTATTGCTGTCAGTACAATTAAGAAATAAAATATCAAAATAAACACAACACTTCTTTAACAAATATTCCTTAATATCAAATTCTATTCATTTGTCCTAACATGCATATAATGAGATAGTGTAGGACAAATACATATTTATCCAGCAAGATAGTAGAATAATTACATTGTAGTCCAAAAGACAGCGTCAATAATATTAACAATTAAAAATTAAATGCTACAAATTCCACAGAACTAACTAAAAAAATTTTTTTTTTTTTTTAACTGTTCTAAATAAAAGTAATAGATTATGTAAGTATTTGCAGTTAGCAAATTTCAGGCTAAAAGAAAATTGCGGGGGGGGGAGTGAAGTTGTTTGCGTCCGAAATTGTTCTCACATGGCCCCTGGATATCCAATTAAACAAACAACATAATTCGCTAGTGCAGCCTAGTTCTTTTATACTGGGCTGCGCGACGCTTGAATGGCTGAGTAGCTAAAGTCGTGGTATGGGAAGACAATAAAAAAAAAAATTAAAGAAAATCGTTAGTAGGATTCAAAAAAAAATTCCCTTCTTCCCCCTACACCCCAAAAAACAAACTCAAAAAAGTTTCACTTTGGGCAAGTGGATTTTACCCAAAATTTCGCGTAATTTGTCCACGATCTCACACACCCACCACACGCTCTTTGTCGTACTCAAGGGACCATAAACAACAAGGTATTTCCAGTGAAAACTCAATTTCAAAAAAAAAATTGATACAGTTCCCAATTTGAAACCTTCTTTTTTTTTTGCTAGGAGTAATAAAAATTAAAAAAAAAAAAACTGTTAATTTTAAGGAAAACATATTTTAACATATATTTCCTAGTTTTTAACTTTTAATATTTCAAAAAAATCCGTCATGACGGATACTAAAAAAATTATATCACCTGATCTAACATGATGTCACGCAAGAAATGTTAAAATTACCCCATAAAAAAATTAATAAAAAAAAATATTTTTCACATAATTCCCTAGCACAATCTTCTCATTTGTATTTTAACACAGGGCCCAGGCTCTTCTTCAGGTGAAATATTAACAATAAATTTAATGAAGTATGGGGGTATGCATACAAAAATTGTGAGTTTCAAGAAATTTTGGTAAAATAGAATTTAATACACCTTAGAAAAGTGAAGAGAATGTAATTAAAAAAAAAAAATTAAAATCAATTGAAAGACGAAATCGATCGAAGAATAATCACGACATATTGAGGATGCTGAGAGAGAAATATGGCTATGTCGTCTGTTCGACGGATTCTGTGGTCCTAAGAGAATAGCGAATTGTCTCTAAGTGTCACTTTATACGCTTATACCAGAAATAAAAATAAGAGACTAGTGGGTGACTAATAGAAAAAAACATCCCTTCAATGAGGATTGTTTAAATTGGAATATAATTAAAAATCCTTCATTGCGAGAATTTCGATCTTCTTTGTTTGCAGTTAATTTGGAACAAAATATTTCTTCGAAATTTGTCGCCTAATTTTGAAAAAAAAAAATTCTTCAGGGAAATTTAGGGCGATTTCTCAGTTAAATATATTAGTCAAATAAATATTAGTAAATGTGGTCAACATATTATAATGAATTTTTCTATATAACATAGACTTTATGAAGTTTAAAACATTAATTGTTATTCTATACATTGAAATTTAATATTTTATCAATGAAATGTGGTTAAATATATCAAATGATATGTAATTAATTTATACGACCATCAGAAGTAACTCTGTGATAAATTAATCAATTTTTTTTTTTTTAAATTAAAGTTAATTTAAATACTAGATTTTGTTTAATATAATTTTTTTTTTTTTTAATTCACTAAAAAAAAAAAATAATATACTAATTATAAAATCATTAAAATTACTAATTTATAAGATTAACTAATTTATTTTTAAATAGAAATTTTAGATTAAAAAGAAAAAAATAATAATAATTACCGCTTAAAGTTACTAAATAAATCAATAATTTTTCATATTTTCTAATTAAATTATCTTAAAATAATTTCTATATTAAATAAATTGTGCAGAAATTTGATTATAAGTTGATTAGTGGCGCCAGTTTCAAGTAAAATTGGTAATTTTATCTCTGGTAATTACCCTAATTTATTCAGTGATGTAAAGCAGTAAAAAAAACCGCCGCCCTTAACGTTAACAGAATGTTGAAAAGATATACCCAGAAAAATCTAGGTAATGGGAGTGATAAAGTTTCCTTAGATAGTGCCGCCTGGTGTCAGTAATTAGTAATTAGATGTGCACTAAGTTTGGAATCTTGAACATTTTTTTTGTCGTTAACAAAATTTATTAAATTTTTTACCTTCTAATAACATTAAAATGTTATTTAGATTATCCTTTCTATTCTTTTTTTTCTACCTAATTTTTATGTGTAATTAATATTAAACGCTTACCTGTCTCGAATATCGTAGACACCATTTACTGGAGGACCATAATCAAAATATTTAGCAAGCGGTTGGGCACCTTTATATACTGATATTAACCAAAACTGTGCTGTGTAATAGAATGCTTTAGCCGGTGCTTGTTGGGATGATACAGGCGGATAAGTTTCAACGGCTAGACCGTGAAATACCAAAGGCGACATTTTAACTCTCCTTTCAATCGTTAATCCAGCCCACGAATTCGATAGATGTTCACGTCGGGGACAATGCGTTGTAATTGTCGAAGTTGTTGTAATACTGTTTGTATTACTTTTAATTAAATCACTTTTTACTAAAATATCTGCATGTGTAGTGTTGATTATTATGGATGATGGTGATTGTGTGGTGACGGTGAGTACCGCCGTTGACGGTACTACCACGGACACGATGAACAATGGTATTACGGACAACATACTCGGACCATGTCAGGAGACCGACTGAAGGCGGCTAGTTGGGTACGGCAAAAGCCTTGCACCACTCTCCCTCCCCCCACACACACCGTCACCTTCTCTCTCTCACACTATAACAACCCGCGGCGCGCCGCCTCACTACCTCCAACAACCGCCGCCCCCGTGCTACACCTCCCTCTTGCAGCTGCCGCCTCCTGCTTCCATCCTTCCACCACATGGAACACTTGCTCACCCAATCCCCGACTCACTACACATAGACCGGTGACGAGGCAAGCTGGGGAAGACCCGGTTTCTGTCGTTACTTTACTCTGCCGAGCATGACACACGCTACCCTCCATCATTCAACTTAATATATCTTATCAACTCGATCAAATTTCTTATCTACTTAGTTAAATAATAATTTATTAACACCAAACAAACTTCCTTTATATATATATATATATATATACTTTATTAACTTACTTTAATTTATATAAATGTCTAATACAAACATCAATATCTTGTTCAATCACGTTTATGTTACTTTATATAATTTTAACATTATAATGTCACAATTATATTGGCCAATTTTTCTTGAAAAAAAAAAATAAAACCAGAAATAATAGAAATATCAAAAAAAAAATTTTATCACAAAATTAAATTAAGCTTGGAATAATTTTGTATCAGGGACAATTTAATTAAAAATTTTACATAGTGATAAATATTATTATCGTCGGTTTTTATTATAGGAATTGATGCGGCTCAGGAATAGTTAATTAGATGAACTGATGACATGACATTAATTTAATTTATTTGGACAAAACGATTCACAACCTTTTGGATTCCGCATATCACTCACAAATTATCAAAATGTCTCCATATCACCACCCTTAATAGGCAATGTCAGCATCAAAATACTTGTAAAAAAAAAAAAAAATAGGCAATAAAAAAATGTATTTTTAATATTTTTATTAATAAAAATCTTAGATTAAATATGGTTTTCAAGTCGTCAGGCCTTAAACTTATAATGTTCGGTAATGAAATAAGAATTTGTTCTTCCAAATTTGAAATTGCCGCGTCTCACTACAATCATTTTTCTTATCCCTCCCAACTTTTAACAGATTTTTAAATTTAAAAAAAAATACTCTCCCTTTATTTCAATCTCAACGTTCATTCCTCTTCTATCCTAAAGGTATCTTTATCTTTTTTTATTTTCTCTTATTAGTAATATCATTGCATTTAATACACTATCACTTCGTGTGTTATAAATTTCTTGTTTTTAATGATCTTAAGTTCATTAATTAATCTGTTCTGTTAATATTTCTTTAATTTAAATTTTTCTTTTATTTGTTATAAATCTATTCACTTTTTTCCTTCATTACGATACTGTACAATAATATACCTTTTCTTCAATACATTTTGCAGAGCTGCTCTGGCCATTGCCCTACAAAACATCTCATCATAAGATGAAATGTTTAAATATTTATTTCCTTTATTAAGAAACAAAAATAAATAATTATTATTGCTATTATTTGTTGCTCCCTTCTATCTAGTGAGTTAGAGAGAAGGAATTTTATTTTCTCCACATACCTCGTAAGTATTTTATTCAGCCATTCTACGTCGCGCGACCCAGTATGAAAAGGTTTCGCTGGCGACTGATGTTGTTCATTTAATAGGATATCCAGAGGGCACGTGTAAACAATCTCGTACAGGAACAACTTCACTCTCCACAAACCACTGATGAATAACTTTAACAAATTAAAACAAATTATTTGAATGCAATTATTACATATTTCTAGTAAGAGGAAGTACTGTAATCGTGTCAAATTTTTCATATCGAGTTTTCACCGGAAGTATACGTTTTGAGGTCCCCTGAGTCCAAAAAAAGTATATTTTTTTTTTTTTTTTTAGAAAATAGTCTCTGTGTCTATGTATGTGAACAGCATAGCTCAAAAACGAAAAATCGTAGAAAGTTCAAACTTGATATTCCGTTTAGGTATCACCATAGGATTAGTAGGTTATCTGTCAAAATTCCTCAACCGGAAGTACCACTATACTGTGTTTTTTTTACTTTTTTGCAATTTTCTTAAAAATGGCTCCAATGATTTTCTTGAAACTAGGCATAGCTACTACACATACAAAGAGCTACAACTTTTATTTGAAACATTTCTTCGGGAATATTCATTTAAGGGTACTTTTGTTGGAAAGTTGGGGTTACGGTTTCCTTTAAAGTGCTATTTAAGTTTATTACACAATTCTATCATCTAAATAATATTAATTAGAATATGTTGTTGAAATTCCTAGTTTAGAGAAAATCGGATGACCGGAAGTGCGTTTTTAATAGGAAGTATTTTTCAGTTTTCTGTTATTTTCTCTAAAACGACTCCAACTATTTTCTTTAAACTTGGAATGTGAACTAAACATATATATAGAGCTACAACTTTTATTTGCAACATTTCTTCTGGTAAAGTTATTTAAGGGGGTTTTTTTGGGAGAGAGATAGGGTTATGTTTTTCTGTTATTTTTATAATATTTTACTTATTGTTATGCATAAATTAGGATCAAGATTATTTTTGTTTTTAAATATAATATTTTTTGAAAATCCTTTTTCACTTAACTCTTTTGAGGTTCACGGGGACATATATGCCCCATGTATTCAAACATTGTTTTTTTGTTAATTTATGATTTTATGTAGCTAGGTTACAACCATGTATCAGTAAGTATTATTCTTCTTTAAAATGAAATTAAAAGCAAATTATATTTTGGAAAATATTAGAAATGAATGTATTAGTAAGTTTGTTTCAGTGGTAAGTTCGGTAGAGGTTACGAAGCAAAAGAATAGCTATTTTTCTGTCTTAAAAGAAAATATATACAATATATTTTAATTGAAAGTTTAATACATAGTTTATTATTAAGATACGCTTGATTTATTTACTGATAAGAGTTAAATTTATATTTTTTTTTACTCTTTTGTCGGCTGAGACATAATATGTATCCCGGCTGACCGTGAAGGTTTTTTTTTGACAAGTTGCTTCTGAGAAATATTTTCGTATTTATGGGATCCCAAAAACATATATTTTCGGGTGGAAACTCAATTTTGAGAATCTCGCATGATCACAATACTTCCTCTTTCTGGGAGTAAGAGAAAGTAAAACTATCCAAAAATAAAATGGTTTTTAGAATACGAAAATTATTTAATAATTATTTTAATAATAATTATTGAATATGTGGATAAATAAATACATCTGGTATTTTATCCGTCGTAGCATGCATATTTATTTTCTTCCTGACCGGTTTCGGATTTTCATCCATCTTTAGAGCAAATTCACCAAGTTCGTGTAGGGAGTTCACAGGAACGTAATGTTTCTGTTACTTGTTATTCACACTTGTTAGTTGTATATAATTATATCCCGGGGTACACAATGCTATCAAGTTCTTGAACTCTAAAAGACAATAGTGGTTTTCTACCTGAATATTCCTTTTGCAAGGGAATGTCACATTTTCTCGATATTTTTGATTTTTTCAAATTAAATATATTTTTATATTTCTTACATCCATCACATTATTACTCACTTTCTTATCACTCATACACTCATACACTTGAACATTTAACAATTTTTGCTCACACATAACATGCAAACCATTCGTTAAGGTACCATTCGGATCCTTACTTCCGGTTGAGGAATTTTGATAGATAACCTACTAATCCTATGGTGATACCTAAACGGAATATCAAGTTTGAACTTTCTATGATTTTTCGTTTTTGAGCTATGCTGTTCACATTCACACAGAGACTATTTTCTATAAAAAAAAAACAAACTTTTTTTGGACTCAGGGGACCTCAAAACGTATACTTCCGGTGAAAACTCGATATGAAAAATTTGACACGATTACAGTACTTCCTGTTACTAGAACATTCAGACTAGATGTGATAACTTAAGAGAATTAAGAAAGTCAAAGAAGTAAATAAATTAAATTATTTTATACCATAAAATAAAAACTTTAATTATTACTACCCCATTCGTCACATAAATATCACTTTTTCTTATTATATTCCCTTAAAAAGGATGACTTAAAAATCATTTTTAACTTTTTCTTATACCTTAGAATTAGTTAGTATTGTACAGATATTGTCCAGCTAATTCAAAAACGAAAAAGAAAACAATACCTTAAATTGATATCCTCACCATTTGCATATCTCCAGAGGATCTGTCACAAAGGTTCGGTCATAAAACTCTACTGCTCACTGTCCGGTGATGAATCGTGCTACTCTAACAGGCCTGGCAGTACATTGAGAAAGTTCAGGTCGCCAATGACCATATAGATGTTGAGCCGCCCTATAAAAAATAGATATATATATATATATGAAATCATACACAAAACATATATACCATAATACAATATATGTTCACTGAAGAAATCAGTCAATGAAGAAAACTCTCTTCCTGAGGAAAAAGTTGAATTTTGATGAAAACTGAACACCGTGACTACTGGAAATTTGTCATCGAAAACACTTGATATTCCGGGTTGAGATCGTGTAACTGGTTTGCTAAAAACTGACGTTTCGCGCATGTTGTAATGTGTCCCTTCAAAAGTCATCATACCTTGAAAGCCAAGGTCGTTTCAAGGTATAACGACCCTGAAGAGGCTCATTGCAACATGGGCGAAACTGGCAGGTTTTTTTACAAACCACAGACGCAAACTCAATTCGGAAACTTAAGTGTTTTTCATGAAAATGGCCGCGAAAACTTAACAGATCATATAAATCAAGGATACAAGTACCTTTTTTTTGTTGTTGCAAATGAGGAAAAATATCATCCAAAAATGAATACACTACTCTACATTCTCGTATACGTATGTTTAATGAAGGCAGAAATAATTTAATTATACTAATGTGGTTTTCAAAGTTAATTGACCAGAAATATTTATCAAAAAAACATATAGAATTTCATAAGAAGACTAATCAGCTATCAACGTGTCACACATATTAACACGTATGTACAATATTAACTTGGGTCAGTAACCTCAATTTTGAAAAAAAAAAAAATTCTTGATAAGAAACCAACCTATTTATGGATTTTATTTTTGGATAAGGAACTAACTTAATATTTTAATTTTAAACGTGCGGCATAAGAGTAATAATCGAAAGTTTTCAGTTGACTGTGAATACTTTATATGCCAAACTAAGAGTACGTTGACAATGAACATAACTACATTCTTCAATACTCTCGCATTCTTCTTGTCTAAATATTTCCCAGAACAGTTGGACCCCTCATTGAAGCCCAAGGATTCATCTGGCTGCAGAGAATGTAGGAATATTAAATTCGATTTCATAATTGTAGGAGCGGGAACAGCAGGTATTAATTATTATAATTAACATACTATAATATATTTCTACATTTATTACTAAGATTCTGTATACATACAGAAGTTCTGACCGATTTCTATCTCACACTGGCAGCACGAATTATATTCTTGCCTGTCTCTCTTAAAACATACACAATTCAAACATCTTGCAGAGGTAGTTAGTAATTATGTGCAAGTACTTGATTTTAGCCAATCTGCAAGTATTCAGACGCACATTCACCCTATTCCCTGGCATATTCTTACACTGTTTCGCACATTTGTGACTTGCACTTATCCGTGCCTCATTTATCCAGAGTTCCAAATTTCTAGCAGCCATATGTAAAGCGAGAAAGACTTCCCTTAAAATGGTGATAAGATCGTTATCTTCGGCGTTCACAAGCGCATTAAAATGTTCTAATAGAAAACCTGCCTCGAGACTTGATCGCTGTGTTGGGTATTTAATACAAATTTAAATTTGCCGCTAACATCCTACAATAATTTTATTTCAAAGGGGGAACCCTGTACTGCCTTAGCGAATGTTTACTAATCGATTAAGGGGGATCTTGTATCATTTAATAATACTTTCCTAATCTGTTAGGCTGTGTCCTAAGTGTGGAGAGAGGGTAGCGTGTGCATTATCTTTCTCTCGAGTTAGTCTTAAGACAGTACTCATACACGTAAGTACTGTTTGCACTCATTAAAGTGGTTCAGTCCATAGAAATCATTCCAGTTTTGCCATTAATCGTGAAAAACCCCTAGTCTTTTACTTTTGGTTTTCTTTGGTAATGTAGCTAAGCTGTCTATCTTGTTGACTGAGTAGCAACGGTTCTCCTGGCCTGCACTGATTCATTGTGAAATTACATGGTTATTACTTCCTCTTGAATTTCCTGCTGTGCAGCTTCTGGGAGCCCTTTTAATTATTTTATACGATCATCAGCCAAGTAGAAGTGTATTGTGTAGATTCAAGAGTTGGAGGCACATAAGAATTATTTCCTTTTTCCTATATTTCCTATCCCCTTTTCACCGATATGAGCTAAGGACGGGCTTTGGCTTTTATTGAAAGTTATATTAAATTGTTCCCTTCTTGTCTTGGTCCAAGTTGCTTACTGTGCAGTAGCCAAGAAATAGACAAATACTGACTATTTGCTAACCATTTTTAATTTTAATTTGTATGTCAATTTTTTTCCACATTAATTTTTAAATTTTCCGTTTACTCAAATTATATACAGTCCCCCTCAAAATTTTATAATTTTTCCTGTATTTATTAAAAACGCTGTGTTACTCAGTGTCACACCCATCCAACGATTTTTTTTAAACGTCATCTACACTCAAATGCCTATCACGTTTATGGGAAACATTTTTTCCAGAAAAAGAAAAATCTGGTTTGATTCTAGGGAATTACCACTTCAAAATTCCCACTGTAGTACCATAATAGTAACGGCCAGCAATGGACTGTGTAACATTATGATGTATTAATAGAATTCCAAACTTAGAGAAAAAAAAACTCCATTAACTGGAAATCCAATTTTACATAAGTTTCTGAGTTTTTTTGGGGGGGGGGATTTTTTCGAAATTGGCTCGGTCGGATTTCTTGAATCTTGAAATACTAATCAAACAGATATAAACCTACTATCATTCTGTTAAATATTTTTCAGTGAAATTTATTTTAGGAACAACAATGGGCTTATGTAGCAGTAGATTTTTATGTTACTCAAACTCGTTGTAAGTACTGTCTTCCTTCTAAAAACTTTGGAAAGGTTGGTGGATAGATATATTACGATGGTGCTTTGAAGGATATCATCCAATCCATCTAAACCAACATGCTTATACTGTAGGAAAATCGACCGAGACTATTTTGCATTGTCTGCTCGAGAGCTTACAATCTGCTCTAGAGACAAAGGAATATGCTTTAGGGTATTTCTTTGATGTTGAAGGGGCATTTGACAGAGTATCATTCGATGCTCTTGAAGATTCCCTTGGTCGAAAAGGTATACAGTTCCAATTAAATGGATAGGTATTCATTTACGGAGTAGGTTTATACAGGCTTCTATAGGTATGCGCACTGAGTTTTGGGAGCAGGGAGAGGGTATCCTCAAGGTGGTTGTCGCTCACCAAAGCTATGGTGTGCTGTCATGGAAGTTATGTTTCAAGAACCCGGAGTTGACTTTTTAAAAAGAGATTTATTTAAAATTACAATACAATAATGATTACAACAATTTAAGGTACTGGTTAACACTATAGACAACTTCGAACTGTACTGTACGGTGGTGAGCTTAGAACTGCCTGCCTGCTGGCCGGTGGGAGTATTTATATGCTGCCAGCTTCAGTTACGTCACAAATGGTTGTTCTCATGGAGATAGTGCCATAACTCCTCCCTCCTCAAGTTTGGAGCTCCTTCGACAATTCGCAGGAAGTCCAGGGTAGACATGTCGAGGTGTGGGTTGTAGTTGGTCTCCTTCTGTTGCGCCCGGATTTGCCTTTTTTCTGAGGACATAGCAAACATACAAGAGGAGCAACAGTAGCAGACCTATTGTAACGATGTCCTCTAGTAGTTCCAGCGGGTCCATTTTTAGATTGATTCTGTGGAGGTCCTCAAAAGATATGTTTATGTTGGTGTGTGAGAACACTTGCGTAGTTGTCACTATGCCTTTGGAATCCTTGTATATGGGTATGGCTTTGCTGTCTAGTAGAGTTTCGTCTTTGTTTAATTTTATGAGGCTAGTGTTGGTCAAGAATATAGTGTCGTTATGGTTGTCCTTTTTTATTACGATCCTATTGGTCCTGAATGTTAAAAAGTGGTCCACAAAAGGGATGTATTTGATAAATGGTGCACTCGATGTGTATAGCGTCTTGCATGCTACGAGGTTGATGTTGGTGATGATTTGGTGAATACAATCGTTTTGGATGCTGGTTTTGTTGTGGCAGTACATAGCGCTGTTGATTTCTTCACAGGTGGCTGTAAATAGCTCATCTTTACGTTTTAGGATTAAGGGTGGATGGGCATGGATTGTCATGAGGTGGTTATCTTTCTCTACGGGGTAGGATAAGAGGAAGTACGTCTCAAGGGAAGAGGTTTTTAGGGGAACGCTAATAAAGTAGTAGATGTTCCAATTTTTTATTGAGCAGTGTACCTTGCTCAATTGCCAAAGTGCCTCGATGTCTGATATTAAGCAAGTTATATTGTGAGATCGCTGTAGCGACTCAAGATCTTTGAGAAGGAAGATGCTAGAATGGATAGTGTTTAGTCTGCAAAATTCTATAGAGTATTCCATATCGTCAATTTTGTTCGCCATAAGGGCCAGGTTAAAGAAAATGGAGTTGAACTGTTGGTTTAATTTAATTTGGGTCACTATAGGAGTGGAGAAAAAGTTTTGCATTTTTTCATTGTTGTTGCGGATAATCTGAATGTCATGGTTGAACTCTTCGATTACCTTTTTGTTTATCGCCATCTGGGTTTTTAGGTTATTTTGGAGGTGAAAACTGTTACGCTCGATTGTGTTTATAATTTTGTCGTACCGTTCTTTGTCGTCACTGTCCATATTTCCGGTTAGCCAGGATATGGCTTTACCTAGGCCGTTAATGAGTCCCCGTTTAAGTCTGGATTTGTTGAGGGTAAAATAATCTAATTTATTACGAAGATAGTAGTAATATCTAAAGAATGATTTTATCTGTGTTGTCCGGTTGCGTTGGTATGTGGTGCTGATTATATTAAAGGTCTTATCTAATTGTACGTCAGCAGTATCTAGTATAGTATAGTAAAGTATAGTATTTATTTAGTTGGTAAACATTACATTAGCGATAACAGTAGGAAGATGTCAATAGTCGACTGAGAGGGGAGTCGCTGAACTTGAATTATAATATCCGTGGAGAGAGAGCGAGAGAGAGAGAGCGCAAGTGCGCACTATGTACTTTAGGTGCAATAGGGTTTTGTCCAATATTGCGAGAGTTCCGGCGGAGATGGTTAGGACAGC